>JAJPUD010013117.1:28450-45767 GCA_023553655.1 Myrmecobius fasciatus | reverse complement strand
TTTTTGTAGTGGCTAGAAACTGGAAACTGAATAGATGCGCTTCAATTGGAGAATAGCTGAATAAATTATGGTATATGAATATTATGGAATATTATTGCTCTGTAAGAAATGACCAGCAGGACGATTTCAGAGAGGCCTGGAGAGACTTGCATGAACTGATGCTGAGTGAAATGAGCAGAACCAGGAGATCATTATACACGGCAACAACAATACTATATGATGATCAATTCTGATGAACATGGCTCTCTTCAACAATGAAATGTTTTAAACCACTTCTAATTGTTCACTGAAAAAAGCCATATACACCCAGAGAGAGGGATGTGAAATGTGGACCACAACATAACATTCTCATACTCTTCATTGGTGTTTGCTTACATTGTGTTTCCTTTATCTGATATGTATTTTATGTAGATCTGATTTTTCTTGCACAACAATGATAAGTTTGGAAATATGTATACATATATTCGATTTGCCAAGTATTTTAACATAATTAACATGTAGTGGATATCCTGCTATCTAGGGGAGTGGTGGGGAGTTGGGGGGAAAAATATGTAACAGAAAGCTATGTAAGGGTTAATGTTGAAGAATTACCCATACATATGTTTTGCAAATAAAATAAAATTTAATTTTTTTTTTAAATTTCAAGCCATTCTCCAATTGACAAATGGTCAAAAGATATGAGCAGACAATTTTCAGATGCAGAAATTGAAACCATTTCTAGTCATATGAAAACATGCTTTAAATCACTATTGATAAGAGAAATGCAAATTAAGACAACTCAACACTACATACCTCTCAGATTGGCTAAGATGACAGGGAAGGATAATGATGAATCTTGGGGAAGATATGTGAAAACTGGGCACTAATATTTTGTTGGTGGAATTGTGAACTGACACAACCATTCTGGGGAGCAATATGGAACTATGCCCCAAAGACTATCAAACTGTGTATACTCTTTGACCCAGCAGTGTTTCCACTGGGTCTGTATCTGAAAGAGATCATAAAGAAGGGAAAGGGACCCGTATATGGAAAAAAGTTTGTAGCAGCCCTTTTTGTAGTGGCAAGAAATTAGAAACTGAATAGATGCCCATCATCTCGAGAATGGCTGAATAAGATATGGCATAAGAATGTAATGGAATATTATAGTTCTATAAGAAATGACCAGGAGGATGATTTCAGAGAGTCCTGGAGAGACTTGCATGACCTGATGGTAAGTGAAATAAATAGAACCAGAAGATTTTTGTACATGGAGACAAAGAAGATTATATGATGATCAATTCTGATGCACATGGCTCTTTTCAAAAACAAGGTGATTCAGGCCAGTTTCAATGGTCTTGTGATGAAGAGAGTCATCTGCACCCAAAGAGAGGACTTTGGGAACTGAGTGTGGATCACGGTATAGTATTACCTTTTTTGTTGTTTTTGCTTGTATTTTGTTTTCTTTCTCATTTTTTTTTCCTTTTGGATATGATTTTTCTTGTGCAGCATGATAAGTTTGGAAATATGTATAGAAGAATTGTATATGTTGTTTAACATATATTGGATTACTTGCTGGAGGGAAAGGAAAGAAAAATTAGAACACAAGGTTTTGCAAAAGTGAATGTTGAAAATTATCTATGCATATGTTTTGAAAATAAAAAGCTTTAATAAAAAACTCTACTCTTCCTCTGAGTCTTCATCTATTAAAATCCATTGGAATCGTTAGTGCTATAGCTATAGTTTTTCCTCTTCCATTCATTCTTCCATGATTATTTGAGCCCACAATGATATTTCCATTATTAAAATTCCTATGGAAATTACAACCTATCCCAAACAATTTAACCCTTGATTATGCTCAGGATATTCTAATAATTTTAGCATGTGTTTCTGTATGGTATATTTATTTTTTCCTATCCAGGTGTCTTATCTCCCCAGCTAAGCTATAGGCTTGCTTCCTTCCTTCCTTCCTTCCTTCTTCCTCCATTTCTCCTTTCCTTCCTTTTTTTCTTCCTTCCTTCCTTCCTTCTTCTTCCAACAGGAGAGAATTGCAAAAAAAAATTCATGATAAACTCATCAAAAAAGAAATTGTTTTTAAGAAGAGCAAAAGCTTGATCATGAACATAAGCTCTTCAAGATAGATCATATAGTGGTGAGGAGAAGAGGCAATCTTGGCTTTTCAGTAGAAACTTTAATTCTAGTCAGCCACTTTTGAGACATGGACATACTTGTCCACATACTTTCAAACTTTGTCTTTGTTCCTTTCTGCTGTTCTGGGTCATCATTTATTTAAAGACTTCTGTGATAGTCAGTAGCATCTATTTAAAACCATCAGCTAGCATCATATGTAATAGTGATGAACTGGAACCATTCCCAATAAGATCAGGGGTGAAACAAGGTTGCCCACTATCACCATTACTATTCAATATTGTATTAGAAATGCTAGCTTTGGCAATAAGACAAGAAAAAGAGATTGAAGGAATTAGAGTAGGTCATGAGGAAACCAAATTATCACTTTGCAGATGATATGATGGTCTACTTAGAGCACCCTAGAGAATCAACTAAAAAACTATCAGAATTAATGCACAACTTTAGCAAAGTCGCAGGATACAGAATAAATCCACATAAATCATCAGCATTTTTATACATCACCAACAAAATGCAACAGCAAGAGATACAAAGAGAAATTCCATTCAAAATAACTATCGATAGTATAAAATATTTGGGAATATATCTGCCAAGGGAAAGTCAGGATATATATGAGCAAAACTACAAAATACTCTCCACACAAATAAAGTCAGATTTAAACAATTGGAAAAATATCAAGTGCTCTTGGATAGGTCGAGCGAATATAATAACGATGGCAATACTACCTAAACTAATTTATTTATTTAGTGCTATTCCAATCAAACTCTCAAGAAATTATTTAACTGACCTAGAAAAAATAACAACAAAATTCATCTGGAAAAACAAAAGGTCAAGAATTTCAAGGGAATTAATGAAAAAAAAATGCAAATGAGAGTGGCCTAGCTGTACTAAATCTAAAACTATATTATAAAGCAGTGGTCACCAAAACCATTTGGTACTGGCTAAGAAATAGAGTAATGGATCAGTGGAATAGGTTAGGTTCACAGGACAAAATACTTAATGACAATAGTAATCTAGCGTTTGATAAAGCCAAAGACCCTAGTTTTGGGGATAAAAACTCACTATTTGACAAAAACTGCTGGGATAATTGGAAACTAGTATGGAAGAAATTAGGCATTGACCCACACCTAACACCATATACCAAGTTAAGGTCAAAATGGATTCATGATCTAGGCATAAAGAATGATATTATAAACAAATTAGAACAATGTAGGATGGTTTACCTCTCAGACCTGTGGAGGGGGAAGGATTTTGTGACCAAAGAAGAACTAGAGATTATCATTAATCACAAAATAGATAAGTTTGACTATCAAGTTAAAAAGTTTTTGTACAAACAAAATGAATGCAGGCAAGATTAGAAGGGTAGCAGTAAACTGGGAAAATATTTTTACATTCAAAGGTTCTGATAAAGACCTCATTTCTAAAATATATAGAGAATTGACTCAAATATATAAGAATTCAAGCTATTCTCCAATTGATAAATGGTCAAAAGATATGAACAGACAATTTTCAGATGAAGAAATTGAAATTCTTTCTAGTCACATGAAAAGGTGCTCCAAATCAGTATTGATCAGAGAAATGCAAATTAAGACAACTCTGAGATACCACTACATACCTGTCAGATTGGCTAAAATGACAGGAAATGATAATGATAGCTGTTGGAGGGGATGTGGGAAAACTGGGACACTGATACATTGTTGGTGGAACTGTGAACGGATCCAACCATTCTGGAGAGCAATTTGGACCTATGCTCAAAAAGTTATCAAACTGCATACTATTTGACCTAGCAGTGTTTCTACTGGGCCTATATCCCAAAGAGATTTTAAAGGAGGGAAAGGGACCCACATGTGCAAAAATGTTTGTGGCAGCCCTTTTTGTAGTGGCAAGAAACTGGAAATTGAAAGGATGCCCATCAATTGGAGAATGGCTGAATAAATTATGGTATATGAATGTTATGGAAATTATTGTTCTGTAAGAAATAACCAGCAGGATGATTTTAGAGAGGCCTGGAGAGACTTGCATGAACTGATGCTGAGTGAAACAAGCATAACCAGGAGACCATTATACACAGCAACAAGACCATATGATGATCAATTCTGATGGACATGGTTCTCTTCAACAATGAGGTGATTCAAACCACTTCCTATTGTTCAGTGATGAAGATAGTCACATACATCCAGAGGGAGGCCTGTGGTAACTGATTGTGGACCACAACACAACATTTTAATGCTTTCTGCAAATATTTCCATGCATTTTGTTTTCCTTCTTAGTTTTTTTTTCTTCTCTTTTTCTAGATCTGATTTTTCTTGTATAGTAAGATAATTGTATAGGTATGTATACATATATTGGATTTGTCATATAATTTATCCTATTTATTATGTATTAGATTACCTGTCATCTAGGGGTGGGGGGTAGGGGGAAGGAGGGGAAAAGCTTGGAAAAAAAAAGTTTTTTCAAAGGTCAATGTAGAAAAATCACTCATATGTTTTGTAAATAAAAAGCTTTTAATAAAAAAAAAATAAAGACTTCTGTGGTTCAGAACACTACTAAACATGTCATCAACTATAGTCCAGGACTATATCAGCAGTCACCATGAAAACAAATGTGCTTCTAAGGGCTAAAAGTTCTAATGGTATGTACCAGTTTCCAATCAATGCTCATTCTCCTAGTAAACTAATCTTTCAAGGTCACATTCAAAACCTCGACTTGCACAAAATGTCTTAAAATCATTGTCTGAAATCACTCTTATCCACATTTACTGACATGCTCCCTAGTGACAATACAGTGATTCTCAGTACAATCATTTGAACATAGTTGAGTAAGTAAGTTTTCTCTGCTTCTGAAAATTCTCTGTTCTATAGAATTCTGTGTGATATCACAGAAAGACTGTAATAAAAATATCCTTCCCAAAGCATCAAAAAATTCATTTATTTGTCTATTTACTTAAAAAATAAACTGCATCATCTATAAATGAATACAATGCACTGATCTGACTAGAGGAAAAAAAGGAGGGCCTATCATTTCCTTTATAATTCAAAAACTATAATTCTATGAAAAGATCTGCCTCTAGTCAAAACAAACCCTGCTCACAGTATATTTTGTAACAAACACCTGGAGACCAGCTTCTGAATCTTCTATTCCACCAATTAGCAGCCTCCAAAGAACTCTTTTATAGCCCAAAGGGTAACTCTCAATTACAGAAAGCTACCTCCTCCTTCTGTTTTCCATGTATAGTTTTCTGCTTTTCAAGTTTAGGAGTCCCTAGAATCAAGCAAAATGCAACAAACCATGCCGGGATAGCTGTGTTTCCTTTCCCTCTTATCTTCTAGTTAATTTCCTTGTCTGCCCTCCTTTTTTTCAGATTTTATCATTTTCTCCTCATTTTCCCTCTTTTCTTCTTCACTATTTCTTTTCCTCTTCTATTCCTGCTTTTCACATTGTGGGTGTGGAAAAATTGATCATAGTTTGAACTGCATTGAATCCATAGAATCCAAGAGTCTTAGAAATCCAGCTTAAAGATAATTTGCTACAGTCATGTAACAGGTCCTCCTGCCCAGAACATGATGGAAAAGTCTTTTCTACATAAACAATAATGGATTCAGCTATTGCTAAATAAAAAGCTCACTCTCTTACAAGGAAATTCATTATACCTGAAAACAGCTGTGATTATTAAAAATCTCTTCTTTACTCTCAGTTAAAATTGATCTCCTAGTAACTTTTAACTCATTGGTACTGCTTCTACTCTCTGAAGAATAAGTTGGATGTCTCACACTCATAACAATGTTACAAGTATTTGAAGACTGATATTATATATATATATATATATATATATATATATATATATATATATATATCTCCCCACTCAATCTTTCATTGTCCAGGTGAAACAATTGCTAGAACTATTTATGACTATATTCACACACCTTTATTTTTCATATGATACTGTTTTTAGATCTTTTAGTAATCTGGCCCCATTTTTCTGAGTGAACTCTAGTTTGTGAATATAATTTTTAAAATATGATAGCTAAAATTAGCACAGCATTTAGAAATAGCCTCCGCAGTGCAGAATATGGTGGCACTCTCACCTATTCTACTTTGGAAATTTTATTTCCATGAATGTACTAAAATGGAATTAACATATTTAGTATCCCTTTGGTATATTTGATCATTTCAAATCAACAGACACTTTTTTATACAAATTAAATTTGTTAAGCCAGATCTCCTCTACGTCATATTTATGTAGTTATTCCTCCTCCCACTAAGTACAGGCCTTTCCTCTGCTGAATTTCATCTTTTCAGATTCATCCAATCTTTTTACTCATTAAAAGCTGAGCTTTGAATCCTGTATCTGTAATCCAAGGCAATAGCTGTCACTCCCAAATTTTTATCATCAGAAAGTTTATATTTTATCCTTGTCCCTGATATGTTCAAAGCACAGAACCAAAGTTTCAGCCATAAGGTATCCAACCTGAGAACTTTCTCTGGGCTGACATCAATATCCAATATCCAATATACCAAAAGATTGATCATCTCATTGATGATAGTATTTCATCCAATGATAATACCATCTAGCCACATCTGGAAATCTATATACACACACTAAATTCACCACACTGGACCCACCCATAACACTCTGACTGTTTCTTGAATTCTTTTGATATTATCATGTACAGTGAAATAATATTTATAAAATGTTTATTCCAGTCTAGAACATCGTAGGTTCTGTATAAATATTAGTTACTGTGATGATGATGCCAATTGTGCTTTGAATTACAATTTTTATGTTTCATTGTTCACTTAGCAATGAACCCCCTTGACTATTACCATCTACATCTTCCATCTTGTCCCTAAAGATATTGAGAGACTTTGATACATGATTCTCTTTATCATCTTAGCTCAAACTCCCCATCCCCCCACCTATTTTTCAGAACCTATAGAGTGAACTTTTAGAAAGACCTTAAGGGTTACCTTTTAGATCAGTCAACATAAATATAGTCATTATTCATTTAAGCTCTCATCATTATCCACTTTTTTAGGATCACCTAAAGTGTCTTATGAGGTCTTATCCCTCAGCTAGAGTATTAACTACTTGAGGACAAAGAGTGGAAGAGGTCTATAGTGTGTATCCTCCATAGTGTTTAATACAATACTTTTCATATCAGTACATGCTTTGATTACAAAGTTGGAAAGACCTATACAGTGATCATGTACTTTTGGAAATTTTTCAATAGAATCAGCAGTTATTCTGTAATGACAGCAATTCATGGTCTGCTTGGATATCTTGCTTCAGTTGCTTTCTTCTTCCCACATCTGAGGTCGGGGTGAGGATGCAATATATTCATAGCCATTTTGAGAATTCAAGGAGAAACAATGAATTAATTAGTCATCAGGAAGCAAGGAATGGACTAACTGATCAGACTGATAATCAAAAGAAAAGTCTTCTATTTCCATCATACTTGGAAGTGCAACATTTGGGCTGACTGAATAAAGTTGGATTCTTCATGCAGAGATTTTTCCATTATGATATGTAATCCTTAGTGGCTATTTTTCTATGAAGTTTCTGCTATAAACTACTTTTGTGACTTTGAACAAGTTATTTTATTTTTTTCCGGGGGGGGGGCGTCTCAGTCTCTTCCTTTACAAAATGAAAGTTTTGTATCAGATGCTTTTGGAAGTTCCTGACAAAAATAATTTTTATGATACATAAAAGACATTCAAAATCATCACTCAACTCCTTTACCAGAGCATTGTTCAAATTCAATATTTAGACTATATTTGAAAATCCTACAAGGACAGATATGTTGTGATACTAAATAGACATGCTAAGAAAACCTGTTTTTTATTTGTTTCTTTTTCACAACTACAATTGTTAGAAATTCACAAAATTGTCCCATTTTGTGCATAACCTTCTTACATCATATGATATCAAAGATGCCAAAAGGTCCATTCTGGAACATGCTCTCTCTCCTTAACACCACCCAAAATATCTCCCCCACTGACCTGTCAGGGAATTTGACATTGCTAGCAATAATCATCACTCCTTAAGGGCCTTTTTAGGGAGTCATGTTTTTAACTGGGTCAAGGATAATGTGTTCTCCCAGGAGGGGTATCACATTAGCTAGTTAACACATTAGCAGGGGTTAGTTTGTCTGATTAAGCCATTACCACCCACTGTCCTGTAGCAGAGTAGAGCTGAGCCCTGAGGGAATGGGATACAGAATGGGTATGCTTTTATGGGGGAGAGGTGACTGGGTGAATTAGACACTATCCAGATATGATTAGACATTGCAGGAATGGGCACAATGACTGAATCCCAGGATACTGAGGTTCAGAGATAGGACAGTTCAGAAGGGATAGCAGATGGAATATGATGGAGACGCCAATAACAAACCAGTTTACCTGTTTCTTCCTATGGCTACCAGCCTACTAGTTCTAGACATTGTTCTACATGATGAATTAAAAACACTGGAAATTAAAGTCCTTTAGATTTTCTCAGAGGAATTAAGAATCAGAGAATTAACCTCCTCTTCATCCCAGAGGCCCTCTGCTTCCTCTCTATAAACACTGCAGAAAATATGCTTTAGTTTGCATTTAATTAAAATATATATATGTATATATTTCTAGAATATTTTTGTAGCAAGAAACACATCAATTTCACATATTTCCTAATTTCTTTGGGCCCTTGTAAAATTTCATCTGATAGACCTAAAGCTGTAAGATGATAATATTGAAATGCAAGTCACAAGCTTCAATTAGGTACAATCAGAAATCATGCGGTGACTTCATTAAGTATCATTAAGAATGATCAAAATATTGCTCTTAGGAAAAATACATCAAAAGCATTGCATTTACACATTGATTAAACAGGATCTGCAATTTCTAAAATCTGGTATGAGAAAAAAGAATGGAGTAAATTAAGTGCTCATACCCTACTTAGCAACAAGGGAGTGCTTAGCAACTGGCAAAGGAAGAAATAAAGGGAGATGGCGGAAAACAAAGTAGAATCATCCCCTTAAACGGAGGAAGAATTAAGAAATGACAATGTAACTAAATGGGAATGAAGGAGAGGCTGCTTTGTTGGATGCAGTCGGCAAAGCCAAAGTTAGTAGAACTCACCACAGATTGCCTTGATTTTATGAGAACAACCAAATTAATACTTCTTGAGGAAAAGGCCCCGCCCTCAATAAAATTGTGAAATCACTCAAGTCTGTCTTTGTCTCCCCTATGCTGTAGTGAATACATTGTGGACAGAGAGTCAAAAGAACTGGAATTTACTCATATCCTACTTCTGACATCGACAATGCTAGTTCTGTTCATCATGGGAGAATGACAACTACAACTTCTGTACTAAGGTGCTGATAATATGCTATAGAATTATTATGAACCCTAAATGGAATGTTGTATGTTAGTCAGTTTCCAATTTTTGAGGCCTTTGATGAAAGTCAATTGTCAAACCTTTTTAAGGTATTTTTTTCTTTTTGTTTGTCCCTAAATGTATAATTGTTATTCCATTCACATAAGATCTTGATCTCATTTAGCCCAGCAAACTATTCCTTTAAAAATAACAATGTCGGAGAGAAAAAGAACCCACACGTGTAAAAATGTTTGCAGTCTTTTTTTTTTTTAAATGATAGCAAAGAATTGGGAAATGAGTAGAAGTCCATCAACTGGAGAATGGCTGAATAAGTTTTGGCATATGAAGGTAATGGAATATTATTGTTCTATAAAAAATAATGAACAAGCTGATTTTAGAAAGATCTGGAAAGATTTACACAAACTGATGCTGTGAAACCAAAAATACATCATACACAATAACAGTAAGATTGTGTGATGATCAACTATTAAAGACTTGGTTCTTCTCAGTGCTTCAGTGATCCAAGTCAATCCCAATAAACTTTGGTTAGAAAACTCCATCTGCATCCAGAAAAAGAACCATGGAGATTGAATGTAAAGCAATATATTCGCATCTTTTTTTTCTGTTTTTTTTTCTCTTATGGTTTTTCCCTTTTGTTCTGAGTTTTCTCTCCCAACATGATTCATAAAGATATGTGTATTTTAAAAAAGTTAATATATATGTATAACCAGAAAAATAAAACAATTAAAAAATTTAAAATAGAATAGAAGGACGAGGTGTGGGTGCTCCCTTTTGATGGCAGTTTTTCTTTAAGAAGTTAAATTGAATACGTCAGGCATAGAATTTCCCATAAAAGAAGCATTGAAT
Source organism: Myrmecobius fasciatus (assembly GCA_023553655.1). Taxonomy (NCBI): domain Eukaryota; kingdom Metazoa; phylum Chordata; class Mammalia; order Dasyuromorphia; family Myrmecobiidae; genus Myrmecobius; species Myrmecobius fasciatus. The sequence goes on along the minus strand of JAJPUD010013117.1, from coordinate 35,422 downwards.
TAGGGTTCTGATGAAAAGGTTTGGGCTAGCACTGACTCAAACCAGACTCAAATTTCAGACTTGAGAATGGGCCAAAATGAGACACTTCTGTATTAAGGTGCTGATAATATGCTATAGAATTATTATGAACCCTAAATGGAATAGACTATTGGCTATTTAATAAGGAAGCTTATCTAACAAGAAGCAGGATGAAACTTTGATTGAAACAAGCAGAGTTCCCCTCCCCTTTGATTTTCTCCAGTCTGTCTGGTCAGCAGTCAAGGTCATATCATAGGAAGTCCTCCTGCTTTGGGTTTTTATATAACATGGATAACAGGAAAGCTATATGAAAGTTTTCTGCTATAGTCCTCTGGATCAACTAAATCTTAGAGACATATCACTGTCTTTAGGAAAATCTTCCCTATTGTATGACAATTAGGGTGATGGGGAAAGGAAATAAAAGCATTTATAGAGTGCTTATATGTTAGGCAATGTGCTAAGCCCTTTACAAATACTACTTCATTTGAATCTCATAATAATCATGGGAGGTAGGCACTATTACTATCCCCAGTTTATAGTTGAGGAAAGTGAAGTCAACAGCAGTTTTGCTAATGAGTGTTTAAGGCCATATTTGAACTCAGGTCTTCCTGACTATAGTCCTAGTATTCTACTTATTGCAACAGCAACTGCCTCTATTTGTGTATCAGAAGACATAATTCTCATGGCTTTTCTTTTTCATTATTTTAAATTTTTAAATTTAAATTTTTAATTATTTTAATAATCTGCCAACTTCCCTTTTAATGCTGAGCCTATATTCTTGAGTTGTGCTTTTTGTTCTCCTCTATGACCTGGCCCCTAGGTCTCTCTTTAATCCCAGGTTAGAAAGAGTCAGTTCCTTTTCTTGCACTTCGATTCTGTCTGCTGCTAGTATTTCTAACATATGACCTCTGGTACGTAGTTCTTCATATTTATTTATCATAGGTTAGCAGTAATATGCCTTTTCTGTTAACCCAAACACATTGGGTCCAAATGTGTCATTAAAAAAAATGGGAGCATTTGTACTAGACTAGAAGATATTTCCTGGGAGCACTTATTTTGAAGCAGGGGATTAAATATTCTAGCCTTCAAATCTCAAAGTTAAGAAAAATTTCTCATGGTAGAATTTCACTCAGCATGACTGGGTGATGGGGAATGTAGTAAGTGATCCACAAATATTTTGTAATTGAATGAATGAACAGGAGATTCTGATCATGCATCTTCAAATCACATCAGAAAGATTCACTTTACAGATTTAATTTATATACTCACCCTACTAAGATGGGATTTCATCAACTATACTGGCCAAATGGCGACTCCAGGTTAAAAAGTGGTAAACTCAATTAGCCAAGGAAGAAAACTCAGATTTAAATGAGATTCTTTCCTCAGATTAACCTCAACCTTACTCTAGCCTGAATGTGCCAATTTTTTCTTTCCTCCCTTTCACTCTTGATGACTCTATTAGACATTTTGAAAAAGTCCAAAGTGACTACTGTAAAAGACTTTAGAAATAACCTTGTCTGGCTTTCTAATTTTATAAATGAGGAAATGGAGATCCAGAGAATATAAGCATAAGATCACAAAGTAAATGGCAGTGCCAGAATTGGAATTCAGGCCTCCTTTCCAGGACACTGCATTTCCAACTACCCTTCAAATAGTTCAGCTATACCATACTTGATGTATACTGCCTGACCTAGCTTGACTTTCTGACAAATGATGTTTGAGGTTAGAATGGTTGACTCCCTCTCAATTCATATCTGTTTTCTTGCCCCCAGCAATCATGGAACTTCCCATCTGGTTAAAAATTGCATTCTAGTAGAGAATCTAAAAGCTCTTATTTCTTCATGGTGCTGTTTGGATGCTCTGGCTAGAACTTCACCAAATTTCCCTCTCTGCTGATTGTTCAAACAAGTTTTGGAGCCCTATCCTCAGAGACCAGCTAACTACTTTATACTTCTAAGGGCATGGGGAATCGGGGTGTAAGATAAAGAAAAAATGTCAGAACTGATTGATTAAAAGAGTTGGGAGGAACCTCAGTGAGGATTGGTCTGGTGCCAGTGGTTAGTGAGGTCAGAGAGGGCTGTTTTTAAATTATTTGGTATTTTCAGAAATTGATTACTTGGTGAGAGCATTAAGTAGTTCTACACATTCATTTAATGGGCCAGTGCCTCTTGTACAGGGCGAGAGTCGTCACATTCAATCTCATCTAGTCCTTGTTAAGTCGTATTTTCTTTTGGAGCATGTTTATTTATTACACATGCTATAAGCATAAAACTACACTCAGGTATAATAAATAATTCCTTAAGGGGGATTTTTTTTGCTAGCACCAAATCCTCAACTATCTTTCCCTTCTTGTGTCCTTAGAATAATAGGTAGCTTTGTTAACATCATTTCTACAGGATCTAAAATACATGCCTTCCTTCTTTCTTAAGGTGCACATTGGGGCTATCCCCATGGATTGGAAGAGTAAGAAGTCACATATATGTTAGGCTGGGCAGAAAAGTGGAAAGATATTCAATATCTGAGATATTGCTACCAATTATCTACTATGTTTATGAAATTCTACCATTAGATATTAATTACTTTTGGGGGTAATGCATTGTTCTTTTCAAAATTCCCTTTTGAAAATGAAAGCATGCCAATAAGGGGTAAGTTATAAAACTATTATCAATCATTTATTCTTCAACTGCTAATAATTCCTTATCCCAGAAAAAATTTTTTAAAAAGTCATTTGTAATATATAACCTTCTCTTACATTTCTTAGATTGCTCTAATGAAGATCTACCTTCTATCCCTCTTACTCTTCCTCTTCTTCAACCTCCCACAATTAAGAAAGCAAGAAAAACAAAACCTCTCTTAAAAATCTGTAATTAAGCAAATCAAATTCTTACATTGCCTATGTTCCAAAATAACAAATAATAAAATCTCAATCTAAACTCTGAGTCTATTGCCTCAGGAGGGAGGAAACATGTTGCATTATGAGTCTTCTAGAAATATATATATATATGTATATGTATATACATATATATAGCACATATATATATTTTTTCATATATATAATATACATATATATATATATATTATGTAGTGTAATGCTATGTTATGTTATGTTCTATAAGGTCACCAAAAACACTGCACCTGTAAGCCTCTGGTCACAATATTTAATACTTTGCAAAGCATCCTCAAATACAAATCAGTGAATTTCTTCTTATTTTTCCCTAATGTATGATAGAGTTAATTCATTAACATTGAATTCATGTGACACAAGCCTGGATGAAACTTATTTAACACATCTACTTTCTTTGTAAGGGATATTCATTTTTCTTGATCCATTTAGTGTATGTATTTAGTAATAGCAACTCTGAGTGAAAGGCTATATACAATTTTAATAGTTTGGGGAAATGGTTTCTTTTTTTACATATGTATTTTATTTTTACATGTATATTAACTTTTTCATACACATTTCCTTATGAATCATGTTGGGAAAGAAAAATCAGAAAAGGGAAAAACCATTACAGAAGTGGGAAAAAAGGGGGGGGGAAGTGAATATAGCATGTGTTGATTTACATTCAATCTCCATAGTTCTCTTTGCAGATGCAGATGGCATTTTCTATTCAAAGTTTATTGGGATCACCTTGGATCATGGAAGCACTGAGAAGAAACAAGTCTTTTATAGTTGATTATTGCACAATCTTGCTGTTACTATGTATGATGTATTCCTGGTTCTGCTTGTTTCACTCAACAAAAGTTCATATAAATCTTTCCAGGTCTTTCTAAAATGAATGTGGTCATCATTTTTTTGAATAATATTTCTTTATCTTCATATGCTATAAATTATTCAGCCATTCCACAATTAATTGGCATCTACTCAATTTCCACTAAAAGAGCTGCTACATTTTTGCCCATGTGGATCCTTTTCTCTCCTTTATGATTGTCTTGGGATACAGACCCAATGTACTACTGGGTCAAAGGTAATGCACAATTTTACAGCCATTTGGGAATAATTCTAAATTGCTTTCCAGAATGGTTGAATCATTTCACAACTCTACCAACAAATGCATTAGTGTTCTAGTTTTTCCATATCCCTTTGAAAATTTATTATTATCTTTTCCTATCATTTTAGCCAATCTAAGAGGTGTGAAGTGGTATTTCAGAGTTGTTTTAATTTGCATTTTTATGATCAAAAGTGATTTGGAGCATTTTTTCTTATGACTATAGATTGTTTTAATTTCATCATCTGAGTATTTTCTGTTCATATCTTTTTATCATTTCTCAATTGAGGAATAATATATTCTTATAAATTTGATATAATTCTTTAAATATTTTAGAAATGAGGCTTTTATCAATAAATTTTCCCCCAACTTTGTACTTACCGTTTAATTTTTTTTTTTTGCATTGGTTGTGTTTGTGCAAAAACTTTAATTTAATGCAATCAAAGTTGTCCATTTTTTCATTTCACAACATTCTCCAGTTCTTCTTTGGTCATAAATTTCTTCTTTCTTATAAACCTTCTCATTCTATGAAACTCTTTTTTTAATGTCTTTCTAAAAATGTTCCATATAAGAACCACTCCCCTACCCTAACATGCCAGTGGGTATCATTCAAGAGATTATTTTAAATTTCAAGAAGAGTAATGCAACTCTTATATTGTCCATCTATCATGTTTCAGTCTTCCTTTCTGGACAGTTCTCCATTGCTTCTTATAATACATGTTTTCTATATTATCTCTCATTTCATTTCATCACCAATGGTAAAATGTTGCAGTTTAGTTAAACTTATCATGGATCCTTCCTTTGCCCATCAGGTAACTTGTAATTGTGTTATTTTGAAAGTCAATGTCCCATGATTCAAAGTAGATGATATATCCAGGAAAATATTAGTTTTTAAAACTTTCATAGCAATAAACAGCTCAAAAACATTAAAAATACTTGTTTCCCAGATTGATCCAGTCAGATTTCTTCCTCTTCTGCTATTATAGTTCAGCTTATTGCCAATCTATTAAGTACCTGTCCAAGATATTCATAATATATTCATATACACATTTCTGTATATAGCTAAAACTATCCATCTATCTATTTCAAGAAGCTTCCATTTATCTACATTTTATATTCTGAGTAGCATATGGGTTTCCTCATTTTCAATATTTTTGCTTTTCCAGAACACATAGCTAGAAAAAAATCATATTTCTTTGGATTTCACTGAAAGGACTTTAAAAATTTCTAAGATTTGACATAGCAAGCACAATATCATATTGAAAGAGAGGCATTTAGAGGAATTCACTGATCAGAAACTAGGATTTTCAACTTCTGAGTATACTAAGCAGTTATTTAACATTCTGTACATAGTAATGACTTGATTTAAAAAAAATTTTCTATTCATTTTCATTTTCTTTGGATGTTTCAAAGGACATCACCTAAAATACTGGCAAACTTTACCTTAGGTGAGCATATGTCTTCCTGTTTTATACTTCACTTGATGCCAATACTCAGTGGATCACTGAATAAAGTTATTTCTGTAATCACATCTGTCGTATAGTCTTGCATAATTTTAATGCACATATGGGAAATACCTTAAGGACAGCCTTCAAGGCTGATTTTTTAGAAATGAGTCATTTCTTTAAAATTCATTAAATAATTAAAAATGCCTTGTGGTCTCTAAATCTGATAGTCAGATAGTTATTTCAATACATATAGCTTAGATTTGGAGTCAGAAAATCCTGAGTTTAAATTTAGATGTGAGACCCTGAGTCAATCATTTGACTTTTGCTATCTTAGTTTCCACACTGGTAAAACAGGGATAATAGTTTCATTTATCTCCCAATGTTGTTTGAGGAAAAGTGAGATAATACTTGTAATGTATTATAATAAATGCCAGGCATATAGGTACTGACATAGTGCATAAAGTGCTATGCCTGGACTCAGGAAGACTCAACTTTGTGAATTCAAATCTGGCTTCAGAAAATTACTGTGTCATTCTGGACAAAATATTTAATTTTGTTTCTTAGTTTCCTCGTTTGTAAAATGAGTCGGAGAGGGAAATGGCAAACCTCTACAAGTGTCTTTGCCAGGAAATCCCGAAAGGGCATCATGAAGAGATAAAAAAGGACTGGAACAATTAACCAGCAAGAATATAATAAATGTCAGCTATTTTTACTATTGTTTTCTATATCTTATTAGCTTGAGTGACTCAAGTTGTGTCTTACTGTAGAAATCCATATAGAAAAGCATGATTCCTTCTTATGTTTCCATTAAGACTATCCTCTATATCGAAATCTTAGGAAACACATAAAAATTTTATAAAAAGTATGTGTCTGTAGTTGATAATGTCCATTCACTAAACTTTTAAGGTTAAAAAAATTAAAAACAACAACAATAACACTTTAAGGTTAAGAAAAAAAATTTTCCAGTATTTTTTCTATTCTTTTGGCATCTCCTTCCTTTATGAGATGGCTTAAAATAAATCCCTAGTTGATTCCTCTACCAATCATTTATTGTGCATATCTTTGATTTGATTCATCTTCTCATCCCAATTTTCACTTCTTAAATTCACTTCACCTCTCACAACCCATCAAGTAATAAAATAGGAGAGTAAATGATGTGGGGGTTTTAACATCTCCAATTCACTGGAAAAATAAAGACTTTTTCTATCTGTTGCCCGAATTTCATGTCTGTTCCAATTTTAAAATAGTTTTAGCTGTCCAAAAGAAGAATTCATAGCCTTAGAAAAAAGTAGGTTCCTCTTTAGTAAGAGTCTTTGATTAGAGGCTAGAAAACCATTTGGTGGTGATATTGTCAAGGGAGTTCTTTGTAGTTAAGATTTGAATTAGATGGCATCTGAAGTGCCCTCTGACTCTGAGGTCTGTTGATTCTCTGATCTGTACATGCATTAGGGATGATTAGACTTAACTGGATCTTGAACCAAGCATAGTATAAGCTATTCTAGTCAAATACATCTCTC
>JAJPUD010013117.1:0-12742 GCA_023553655.1 Myrmecobius fasciatus | reverse complement strand
AATGTTTGTGGCAGCCCTTTTTGTAGTGGCAAGAAACTGGAAATTGAAAGGATGCCCATCAATTGGAGAATGGCTGAATAAATTATGGTATATGAATGTTATGGAATATTATTGTTCTGTAAGAAACGACCAACAGGAGGATTTCAGAGAGGCCTGGAGAGACTTGCATGAACTGATGCTGAGTGAAATCAGCAGAACCAGGAGAACATTATACACAGCAACAAGACTATATGATGATCAATTTTGATGGACGTGGTTCTCTTCAACAATGATGTGATTCAAACCAGTTCCTATTGTTCAGCGATGAAGATAGTCATATACATCCAGAGAGAGACCTGTGGGAACTGAGTGTGAACCACAACACAGCATTTTAACGCTTTCTGTGAATATTTCCATGCATTTTGTTTTCCTTCTTAGGTTGTTTTTTCTTCTTCTCTTTCTAGATCTGATGTTTCTTGTGCAGCAAGATAACTGTATAGATATGTATACATGTATTGTATTTGTCATATAATTTATCCTATTTAGCATGTATTAGATTACTTGTCATCTAGGGGTGGGGAGTGGGGGGAAGGAGGGGAAAAGCTTGGGGAAAAAAAAGTTTTTGCAAAGGTCAATGTAGAAAAATCACTCATATGTTTTGTAAATAAAAAGCTTTATAAAAAAAGAATGGATTTATTCATTATATTGGTGAATGGATATCAGTTTTATTCTGATTCATTTTGCATATTCAGGCTCGTCAATCTAATATTCCACCTAAGTTTTCCAACATAATACTTCACAAATAATTAGAGTCATCTTTAACCTGGCTGCTTTTGTTTATTAACTTACTTGTTTATTTATTTGTTTATTCATTTATACGTCTATTTACTTATTCATATTTCTATTTAACATATCCCATGTTCACTCATGTTTCTTTTTCTATTCTTCCTTCCAAATATGCTCTTTGCTTTTTTCTTACCTTTGTAAATCCTAGTTATCCTTCAAGACTCTAAACCTTACTACTTCTTCCACCAAAACTCTAATAACTACAGGTAACTTTGTTCTCATCCCTTTCTGATGATCCTTAAACCTTAATGTCTACTCCATATTTTGTGGTATTTGTTATATTCAATATAGAACTTTATTTCTTAATATAATATGCTTTCCATTAGTTAATTTTATTTAAAAGTCCCTTCATAATTTACCCCTTTCTTACACTTTCAGTCTTCTCATACCAGATTCCCTTTTATATAAACTTTGATTCAGTGAAACCGGCCTCTTTGTTGTTTCTTGAATAAAATGCTCATCTTCTCAGCTCCAGGTATTTTCACTAGCTGTCCTCTATTACTGAAATGCACCCTCTCTTCATCTCTGCCTCCTTGTTTCCCTTCAAGTCTCAGCTAAAATCTCACATTCAACAAGAAGCCTTTCCAGATCACCTTTAATGCATGAGTTTTTCCTCTGAAATTACCTCTAGTTTACCCCCATATATATCATGTTTGTAGTTATTTGTTGCTTAAATTGTTAGCTCCCTGAGAACAGAGATTTTTCTTGACCTTTATTTATATCCCTAGAAATTAGCACAGTACCTAACATTATGTGGTTAATAATTGCTACTGAGGTAATTTAATGTTTTTGTGGGGTTTTTTAATATATTTTTACATGTGTAAGTAGCATGCATTCTCAACAAGTTCCTTAAAAGCAAGATACATTCAATATCTTTCATTTCTATTTTTTAACTCCTCACCCAGTACCTAGAAGAGTTCAGTATCCTCCAGTAGGGGCTCCAAACATATATCGTGAATTCAATTGAACTGAATTGTACACTGGTAAACTGAACTAAATTCTTTCCTTGTTGTAACATACTGATCTGTTAGTTAGAAAGAAAAGTGCCTATATACACTGAAATTGATGTTTTCTTTATCCTCTCACACTAATTTGAGTACACAAATGCACATATTCTCCATTTAGTTACAATGTTCTTTTCTTCTTCTCTTTTCCATGTCCCATGCTGAACTAATCTCTATAGCACCCACATATAAATAAAAAATAATAAATGAATGAATGAATAAATAAATAAATAAATTCCCAGAGACAGCTTGGAAGAACGTTTGATAATCTGAACCATTACGGGAGGTGAAATTTCATTACACAGATGGTGACATCCCAATGTCTATCATCAAAACACAGCAGGTAGAAACTATCAGCCAGGCCCATTCCCCTCTATAAAATTACACTTATATTAATGTCACTCCAGATTTCATTATGCGGAAAATGATATTGCACAGGTTTCCGGCACTAGGGGACGGCAGGGGGTGAGGGAGGGTGGGTAGACTGGGGTGAGGGAGGAGAAATGAAGGGATAGGTTGAGGGTAGGCTGGGAAAAGATTCTTCTAGGAAAGGGCTGGGAGAAACAAACTCTGTTAGGGAACTGCCAAAGGCTGATAGAGGAAAAGAAAAAAAAAAGAGAGAGAAATACACACATACATATATGCATATATATGTGTATATATACATGCATACATGCATATGTATATATATATATATATATCTACACACACACACACACACATACATCTCAAAATCTTATAGACTATGATTCAGATTCATGCTGCTTCTAGATTGACTCTCTGCCAGGCGTCCTCCACAAGCCCCTGATGGAATGTTTAAAAGGCCCTCCTGTGGGAAGCAGGGAGATTTACAGTTAATTTTTATTAATGAAGGATGACAGCTGCCTTAGTTTAGCCAACAAGATACTATACCATTCCAAGAAGCTGCTTCTGTGCTTGGAATGAGCAATTCACATTCATGATCAAATACATGCATACACATACATATATAGACACAAGGTCATTGTCAGAGATTTTAAAATATAGCATATACTCTTATACCTTCACTTTGCTACCAAAGTGGAAAAAAATGAAAGGAGAATGAAAGGAGAAAATAACAGGAAGTTTCCTGTATCATTGTTCTGTCTTTTTTTTTAATTGTTTTTATTTTGTTAATGTTTTTGTTTTTGATATCACTTTTATTTCAGGATATATGTGTTCATTCTACTTCCCTCATAACAACAAAAATAACAAAAAAGGCAGTTAAACAAAGCCAACTAACACAGTGACAGAGTTAGACAACAAAATTTAATTTTCTTCTCTATAAAATAGAAGGAGCAAGGTCCATTTCTTTATATCATTTCTAGGACCAGGTCTGTTCATTACAATTACTCATTATTTGGGTTGTTTTAATAGTCTTTTTCTTTATTTCAATGTAGCTATTGTTCATATTGTTCTTCTTTGTTTTGTATTAGTTCATATATGTCTTTCTATATTTTTAGGCTTTCTCATTTTGGAACCTACTTCTTAGCACAATGCCTGGTATATAGTAGGTGCTTAATAAATGTCTATTGACCAACAACTTATTAACTAACTAAAACTAATATTTGTCATTTCTTAAAATACAGTAATATATAATTGAAATCACAATTGTGTGCCGGTTATTTAGCCATTCCCCAAATGGTGAGAGTTTTTGTTCCTAGGATCAATGTATCTAGGTGGTACATTGAATAAACTGCTATGCTTGGAATCTCAGGCAAACCTTAATTTGAATCTTGCTTTAGATAATGAATAGTGATATGATCTTGGTCAAGTCACAACCCCTCCCTCTGACTTAATTTCCATGCCTGAAAAAAATAGGGATAATAATAGCATTTATCTCCCAAGTTTATAGTGAGGTTTGCCCAAATTTGTTTTTTAAGGTGTTGCTTTCTTCGTTATTTTTGTGCCCCTTTAACCAAGCTATTCACTCTCTTTTCATAATTTTCTTGCTTCATTTTTACTTCTTTTCCAATTTTTATATATTTCTCTTTTTTGATTTCTAAGATCCTTTTTGAGGTCTTCCAAGCATTCTTGGGCTTGTATCTAATTCATATTTTTATTTGCATTTTTGTAGCTACTTTGAAATCATTGTCTTCTTGTGGGTTCTTTTTGATTTTCTGTCACCACAGTAACTTGTTATATCATATTCTTTTGGGGTGATGGTAGTCGTGGTATATTTCCAGGCTAATTCCTAACTTTTAAGTTCCAACCTTCATCCCTTTTTTGCTGCTGAGTTAGATTTAGAGGGCTGTAGATTGTTCAAAGGTGGTATGACCTGAGGAGAAATGGTCACAACTTTCTTGGCTTGTGTCTGGTCTTTACCTAGGAAGGACCTTTGTTTCCTTGTAGCCATCAGGGTTAGTAATCCTTTTGTCCCTGGATTTTCCCTTCCCTAAGTTTTCTACTTTTCTGTGGTGAAATTGTGGCAATAGAAAAAGTGGGAGCCAAACTATTTCCAGAATTTTCTAAGGTAACAAGGGTGTCAAAACAATCTATGACATTGCCATTTTGTGACATCCACTGCTCTTGTGCTACCACCTTAAGAAAAAATGTTTCCTACTTTTCTGTAATCACAATTTCTAGTGCTTCCCCTGGTTTAAAATTAAAATCAGGGTCCTTACTCCACCATGATTGATCATAAGTACAAAAAAATATACCACCCAGGTACATGGACCCTAGGAGCAAAAACTCTCACCATTTGGGGAATGGCTAAATAACTGGCACACAATGTGATTTCCAATCCATATTACTGTATTTTAAGAAATGGCAAGTATTAGATTTAGTTAGTTAATAAGTAGTTGGCACACTCTGCTCCAGAACTAGGACCAAGCCTCTGAACTCCTGCATCATAAATACTATCATTTGCAACCTTGTACTCTTTCTGGGCAATGCAACAGCATTCTAAATCTAGAGTCAGCAGAGGATCCTCTACAATCTCTTTCTGACCAGTTGTATACTTTCCTACTCACACAGTCTGTGGGTTGAGAGCTTTCAAAGCTGCTGCTGTTGTCAATGAAGCTGCCTCTAAGATCTGCTGATGATGACAAGTTTCCTGTGAAGTCCCAACCATCACCCTGATGAGACAAACCTTTTCTGCTGACCTCCTAAGCTGTAGTTTCATCAGAATTTTTGTTGGTCTGCTGTTCCAGAATTCTATTTAAGGCAATATTTCAGAGTTGTTTGGAGGGACATTTGGGAGAGTTCAGCTGAGTGCTTTTCTACTCTGCCATCTTTGTTCCCCCTTCCCCATTCTTTGTCTCTCCAAGATAGCCTTATATAAAATAGAATCATAAGGGATTCAAGAATTCAAGGCAGGCATTACTCACTTTTCCTGTCTCTGGTGGAAAAATCAAAAGTGAAGAAAAGATAATTCCTAGGATATAGAAACTTGAGTACAAATACAAAACTCAAAACACAGATGTTGTTATGATATAGAAGGTAAATAAACAACAATATAGGAATTAGGCGCCTAGAGAACACAATCAGGGAAAAGTTAGTTTTTAAGTCTGCATGAAAGTTAAGAGTACATGAAAGGTAGTAACATAAAATAAGGTTGGACAGGTAGATGGAGCCAGATCTTGTGAGGGCTCAAATGCTAATGGAAGGGATATGCATTTTACTATAGACAACAAGATTTACTGAAGGTTTTTGATCAAAGACTAATATGGTTAAGTTTTTATACCAGATTTTTGCAAGCTGCATGAAGGATGTATAAGAATTGAGGACTAGAGGCATCTAATTGGTGCAGTGGATAGAGCACAAGCCCTGAAATCAGGAGGACCTGAGTTCAAATCTGGTCTCAGACACTTAACATTCCCTAGCTGTGTGACCCTGGCAAGTCACTTAACCCCAATTGCCTCAGGGGAAAAAAAGAACTGAGGACTAGAAAGAAGCATGTAAGACACATTTAAAGATTCCAAATGGCATAGAATGTTCTTGAATTGGTGCTGAAGAAAAATAAGATTACAGCAGAAGTAGAAATAATGCTTCATGGCTTCAGCTCTGATGCTGTTGCCTCTTCCATCTGTATCACCAGTCCTCATACCTAAAAGCTCTACATTTAGTCAGTAAGTTAATGAATTGCTGCATGACAGTCAGTGTGTTAAGTCCTGGGATATAAAAAGAGTCAAAATACAGTCTCTGCCCTCAAGGACCTCACAAGCTAAAGGAGACAACAGACAAACAAATATAAACAATAAACTATAAATAGGATAAATTAGGATATGCTAAAATTAAGAGGGTGAATGAGAAGGATTTCCATAAAATATTTATTTTTATTTTTTTTCTTTTTAATACTTTAGTTATTCCCATTGTATGTAAAGTACTTTGAATTTCAGATTCTCTCACTTCTTCATTCTCCATCTGATACTTCCTAGGAAGAAGTGAAATTATGCAAAACTTTCTATAAAAGTCATGTTGTAGTAAAAACAAAACATAGATTCTACCCCCAAAAAAAGTCCTTAAGAAAAATAGTGTTGAAAAAGATGTTTCAAAAAGTATTCAAACAGAATCAGTTCTTTGGGTATGGACAGCACTTTTCATCATAAGTACTTCAGAGTAGTGTTGGCTTGTTTTTCTGAGAATAGCAGTCATTCACAGCTGATCATTATTACTATTACTTTGTACACAATGCATTTCACTTTACATAAGCTCATGGCGGATTTTCTACATATTTCTGAGAGCACCCTGCTCATCATGTCTTATAAAAACAATAGTATTCCATCCCAATCACATAGTATAATTGCCCAATTCATGGGCATCCCCTCAATTTCCAATTCTTTGTCCTGAGAAAAGAGCTGCTACAAATATTTTTGTACATATAAATCCTATGCCTTTTCTTAAAAAAAAATGAAGACTCTTTTAGGATACATGCCTAGTAGTGGTATTATTAAGTCAATGGATATGCATGATTTTGAATATTTTTCAATTGGGGAATGGTTCTTGTCTTTTTTATAAATTGGAGTCAGTTCTCTATACAGTTGAAAAATAAAGTCTTCATCAGAAAAGCTTGCTTCAAAATTATTGTTGCTTACTGTATTTCCTGCCTTTTTATTCTATTTTCTCTCTCCTTTTATCCTGAACTCCTCAAAAGTGTTTTCTTTTCACTACTCCCTCTCCCAATATGCCCTCTTCTGTCACCTTCTCCCCATTCTTATATTATCTTTCCCTCCTACTTTGCTTCAAGTAAGATAGATTTCTATATCCACAGTGAGGATGCATGTTATTTTCTCTTTGAGCAAATTCTGATGAGAGTAAGGTTCACTCATTCCCCTTCTCTCTCTCTCTTCTTTTTCACTGTAAAACCTTTTTTCTTTCCTCTTTTATGGAAGAAAATTTAGAACATTTCAACTCACCCCTTCCCTTTTTTATTTTTTAAAAATATTGCCCCTTCATATTCAACTCACAAAATGCCCTCTGGCTATACATATTTTTCTAACTGTCCTAATAAAGAAAAATTTCTTATGGATTATAAATATTGTCCCATGCAGAAATGTGAAGAGATTAAATTGTATTAAGTAACTTATGATTTCTCTTTCCTGATTATCCCCTTATGATTCTCCTGAGTCCTGTAGTTAAAAGTCAAAATTTCCATTTAGCTCTGGTCTTTTCATCATAAATGCATGAAAGTCCTCTCTTTTATTAAATATCCATCTCAGTTTTGCTGGGTAGATGATTCTCGATTATAATCCTAGATATTTTGCTCTCTAAAATAATGTATTTATATTCATCTAATTCTTTAATGCAAAAGGTGCTCAATCTTGTATTATCTTATAACTCCATTATACTTGAATTGCATCTTTCTGGATGCTTGAAATATTTTCTCCTTGACCTGGGAGTTCCAGAATTTGGTTATAATATTTCTGGGAGTTTTCTCTTGGGATCACTTTCAGAAGACTATCAATTTCTAATTTACCTTCTGGTTCTATAATATCAGGGAAGTTGTCCTTGATGCATACATATACACACATATGTAATGTACATATATGTGTATATATATGTACATATATATATTATTTTTCTAGATGAATGCAAAGATAGTTTTCAACATTCACCTTTGCAAAATGTTCCTCCTTTTCTCTCCTTCTTTCCCCTCCCCTAGAGAGCAAGGAATCCAATATATATTAAACATGTCTTGACAATTGTGGAAATATGTCTAGAAGAATTGCACATGTTTACCATATACAGGATTACTTGCCATCTAGGACAGGGGATGAGGGAAAAGAGAGGGAGAAAAAAAATGAAACACAATGTTTTGCAAGGATGAATGTTTAAACTGTGCGTGTGTTTTAAAAATAAAAAAGCTTTATTTAGAAAAAGAAAAGAAGAAGAGTCCAAGTCCTGACCTTGCTTGTTAGGAGATATGGACCTGGAGTTGTTTGAACAGTACAGAACTGTGGTGAAATATAAATATGCCTTTTCAAAATTATTTCATGTTGTGATGTATCACTCTTAACCACCCAGAAGAGTATCACAATTGATAATACTGCTATTCATTTAATTTGTTTCTTTTGATATACACTACATATAACAAGTTATTCATTTTAAAATTCTGTCAGTATGAGCTGATGAAAGCCTTTGATGTGTAGCATTTATGTGTGTGTTTGCATGCATAAATGCATGTGTGCAAAATAAATAAGCACCTTTCCCATTCCTGGAAAATAACATATCTAAACATATTTCCATATTCCTCATGCTTTACAAGAAAATCAGATGAAAAGGGAAAAAATGAAAAAGAAAAACAAACAAGAAAAAAGGGGAAAATACTGTGCTTTGATCCATATTCAGTCTCCACAGTTCTCTCTTTGCATGCAACTATCTCTTTCTATCACAAGTCTATTGAATTTGCCTTGAAACACTTCATTGTTGAATAGAGCCAAGTCTTTCACAGCTAATCATCATATAATCTTGTGTTTGCTGTGTACAATATCCTCTTGGTCCTACCCCTTCACTTAGCATCAGTTCATATAGGTCTTTTCTGGCTTTTCTGAAATCACCTTGCTCCATTTCTTATAGAACAATAATATTCCATTACATTAACGTACCTTAACTTATTCAGCTATTCACCAACTGATGGGCACTCATTTCATTTTTTTTGTTCCTTGCCACCACAAAAAGAGCTGTTACTTTCCTAGAAAATTTATTGAAAGATGATTTCCAGTCTCTTTTTCTGATCATGGCTTTCAGGTAGTCCAGTAATTTTAAAATTATCTCTCCTGGATTGATTTTCTAAATAAATTGTTTTCTCAATGATATATTTCCATTTTTTTCATTCTTTTGGTTTTGATTGTTTCTTGATTTCTTATGAAGTCATTAATTTTCATTTGCTCAATTCTAATTTTTTTTATTAAAGCTTTATATTTGTATAACATATGTATGGGTAGTTCCCCAGCATTGATCTTTACAAAGCTTTCCATTACAAATTTTACCCCCAGTCCCCTCCCCTCCCCTAGATGGCAGGAAGTCCACTACATGTTTATAATGTTGAAATACTTGACAAGTTATGCAAGAAAAATCCTATGTACAAGAAAAAAAAAGAAAATCAGAGAAAGGCAACCCAATGCAAGCAAATATCAATAGAGATCATGACAATGTTACGTGGTGATCCATATTTCATATCCCTCTCTCTGGGTGTATATGGTTTTCTTCAGTGAACAATTGGAACTGGTTTGATACAATTCTTTGTTGCAGAGAGCCATGTCCATCAGAATTGATCATCATGTAATACTGTTGTTGCTGTGTAAAATGATCTCCTGTTTCTGCTCATTTCTCTCAGCATCAGATCATGAAAATCACTCCAGGCCTCTCTGAAATCGTCCTGCTGGTCATTTCTTACAGAGCAATAATATTCCATAACATTCATATACCATAATTTATTCAGCCACTCTCCAATTGATGGGCATCCCTTCAGTTTCCAGTTTCTAGCCACTACAAAAAGGGCTGCCACAAACATTCTTGCACATGTGGGTCCCTTTCCCTCCTCTAAGATCTCTTTGGGATATAGGCCCAATAGAAACACTGCTGGGTCAAAGGGTATGCACAGTTTGACAACTTTTTGAGCATAGCTCCAAATTGCTCTCCAGAATGGTTGGATCCGTTCACAGTTCCACCAACAATGTATTAGTGTCCCAGTTTTCCCACATCCCCTCCAGCATTCATCGTTATCTTTTCCTGTCATTTTAGCCAATCTGACAGGTGTGTAATGGTACCTCAAAGTTGTCTTAATTTGCATATCTCTGATCAATAGTGATTTGGAGCAACTTTTCATATGACTAGAGATGGTTTTAATTTCATCATCTGAAAATTGTCTGTTCATATCCCTTGACCACTTATCTATTGAAGAGTGGCTTGAATTCTTATACATATGAGACAATTCTCTATGTATTTTAGAAATGAGGCCTTTATCAGAACCATTAAATGTAAAGATGATTTCCCAATTTGATGCTTCCTTCCTAATCTTGTCTGCATTTGTTTTATTTGTACAGAAACGTTTTAACTTAATATAATCAAAATTATCCATCTCGTATTCAATTAGGAGTTTCAGGTCTTCTTTCTCAATTCTAATTTTAAAGAATTATTTTCCTCACTGAGTTTTTTGTATCTCCTTTTTTATTTGATCAATTTTTCTTTCTTAAAATATTATTTTCCTCATTAACTTTTTGTATTTCCTTTTGTATCACTCTCATATCTCTTCCCAATTTCCCCCTATCTCTTTTACTTTGTTTCTAAAATCCCTTTTGAACTTTTCCATTGCATAACATCCAATTCTTATTTTTCATGGAGGCTTTAGATGTAGGAACTTGGACTTTAATATTTTCTTCTGAGTGTGTATTTTGATCTTTCTTGTCACCATATTAACTTTCTATGTTCAACTTTATTCCTGTTGTTTGCTCATTTTCTCAGCCTACTATTCGAGTTTTAACACTTTGTTAAAGTAGGTTTCTGTTTTCAAAGTGGAAGGAGCAATATCCTAAGCTTCAGTGTTTTTGCTCAGCTGTTTTCAGAAAATCTTATAGGGACCTGTATTGTGAATTTAAAGGAAGCCAGGGAAGTCAGGAAGCAGGTATGAGAAATGAGGGCACATAAAGCTTGGAAGTAAGATAAAGAAAATGCATGGATTCAGTCAGGCGGCCTCTGTCACTGGATGGAAGTGTACATGATCTCTAATAATTACAAGAAGACAAAAAAAATCTTGATAGGAAGCTATTGGAGTTTATTGAGTAGGGGGAAATATTAGATCTTCACTTTAGTAAAATCAGTGGCAACTTAATGGTGGATGGATTGGAGTAGAATGGAGAGACACTTGAAGCAGGTGGATATTCTCATAGGTTTTCGCTTAAGGATTAGGTGATGAGAAATCTGCATCAGGATTTTGGTGATTTCAGAGGAGAGAGGAGGGCATATTCGAAATATATTGAAAACATGAAATTATCAGGTCTTGATAACAGATTGCATATGGAGAGTGAGAAGTGAGGAACATAGAGCATATCAATGAGGTTTTAGGTCTGGAGAATTGAAAATATGGTATTGCCCTCAACAATAATACTAATATTGAAAAGTAGGGGAGGTTCCAAGGAGAAAAGGTAATTTTGATTTTGGATGTGTTGAGTTTAAGATGTCTATGTTCAGTTCTACTTATCTGAAAGATAATTGGACTAATGAGGGTAGAAGCTAGATTGAAAGGGGTTAAGAAGAGAGTGAGAAGAAAGAATGGAGAGGCATCCATTAAATGGCCTTCTCAAAGACTTAAGCCATAAAGAAAGAGTATACAGCACAATTATGAGCAGAAATGGAAAAGTCAAGTGTGAGTTTTTTGAGAATGGGGGAGACATGAATATATTTATAGGCAGTACTTGGTTTGGTTCTATTTCTTTGTGACCCCATTTGGAGTTTTCTTGGCAAAGACACTGGAGTGATTTCCTTCTCCAGATCATTTTACAGATGAGAAAATTAAGGCTGAATTGTGACTTGACCAGGGTTAAATAAGTAAGTATCTGAGGTTGGATTTGAATTTAGGTTTTCCTGGCTCAAGGACAAGAGCTCAACACACTATGCCATTTCACCGCCTTTTGTGGAAAATATAAGAGGAGCCAATAAAAAAGTGAGATATTGAAGATAAGTGACAGAATAGAAATGGCAGATGGGATGATTATCTGCTGTAGGCGGAAGGATAGGATGGAATTGCTTATACAACGAGAGGGGTTAGTCTTGTTTAGGTGTAAGGCTATTATTTAGGAGGAGATAGTGGCAAAAAAACATCTAAATGACAAGAGATGAAAAATTGGGGAGAACAGGAAGCTCACTGCAAAATATCCTCATTTTTTCCCTTACAAATGAGGCAAAGGTCTCAGCTAAGAGGATAGAAGAGGGAGAGTTTCAGGTGGGATTAAAGTTTGGAAGAGCTATGTGGAGAGTGGAGTAGTATTTGACTCTACTTAGTTGCCTCATTTACACTAGAACTCAATACATCTTATATTCAATTTATCTTTCTTTTTAAATCTGCTTTTCTTTCTGACTTCATTATTTCTAGCTATGAAAATTCATTCCTCTAGTGCCCCATGTTCATGACTTTGGATGTATATTTAGTATTTTCTTTTCTCTTATTTTTCATAATTAAATACTGCTAAGCACTCCACAAAAACCTTAAACGCACATCACCTCCTCTGTTATTACCTTATTCCAGGTGTTCATTTTCACCCTTCTAAATTATTTTGATAGCTACCTAAAATGTCATTCTACCTTCATGCTCAAGATCACATAAGCTAAGGGTGGTGAATATCCAGAGAAGGATGCTCAACAGTTTCAAAATAAGATCAAGAAGAACTAGCTATTGAATTTCGATCTTACAAGATTACTGTTAACTTTGGGGAGAAGGTTTTCAGATAAGCAATATT
>JAJPUD010013116.1:0-45767 GCA_023553655.1 Myrmecobius fasciatus | reverse complement strand
AATGGATTCATGATCTAGGCATAAAGAATGATATTATAAACAAATTAGAACAATGTAGGATGGTTTACCTCTCAGACCTGTGGAGGGGGAAGGAATTTGTGACCAAAGAAGAACTAGAGGTCATCATTAATCACAAAATAGATAAGTTTGACTATATCAAGTTGAAAAGTTTTTGTACAAACAAAATGAATGCAGACAAGATTAGAAGGGTAGCAGTAAAATGGGAAAATATTTTTACATCCAAAGGTTCTGATAAAGGCCTCATTTCTAAAATATATAGAGAATTGACTCAAATATATAACAATTCAAGCCATTCTCCAATGGATAAATGGTCAAAAGATATGAACAGACAATTCTCAGACGAAGAAATTGAAACTATTTCCGGTCACATGAAAAGGTGCTCCAAGTCACTATTGATCAGAGAAATGCAAATTAAGACAACTCTGAGATACCACTACACACCAGTCAGATTGGCTAAAATGACAGGAAATGATAATGATAACTGTTGGAGGGGATGTGGGAAAACTGGGACACTGATACATTGTTGGTGGAACTGTGAACGGATCCAACCATTCTGGAGAGCAATTTGGAGCTATGCTCAAAAAGTTATCAAACTGTGCATACCCTTTGACCCAGCAGTGTTTCTACTGGGCCTATATCCCAAAGAGATTTTAAAGGAGGGAAAGGAACCCACATGTGCAAAAATGTTTGTGGCAGCCCTTTTTGTAGTGGCAAGAAACTGGAAATTGAAAAGATGCCCATCAATTGGAGAATGGCTGAATAAATTATGGTATATGAATGTTATGGAATATTATTATTCCGTAAGAAATGACCAACAGGAGGATTTCAGAGAGGCCTGGAGAGAGTTGCATGAACTGATGCTGAGTGAAATCAGTAGAACCAGGAGAACATTATACACAGCAACAAGACTATACGATGAACAATTTTGATGGACATGGTTCTCTTCAACAATGATGTGATTCAAACCAGTTGTTCTGCAATGAAGATAGTCATATACATCCAGAGAGAGGCCTGTGGGAACTGAGAGTGAACCACAACACAGCATTTTAACACTTTCTGTGAATATTTCCATGCATTTTGTTTTCCTTCTTAGGTTGTTTTTTTCTTCTTCTCTTTTCTAGATCTGATGTTTCTTGTGCAGTAAGATAACTGTATAGATATGTATACATGTACTGTATTTGTCATATAATTTATCCTATCTAGCATGTATTAGATTACCTGTCATCTAGGGGTGGGGGGTGGGGGGAAGGAAAGGAAAAGCTTGGGAAAAAAAAAGTTTTTTTGCAAAGGTCAATGTTGAAAGGTCAGTCATATGTTTTGTAAATAAAAAGCTTTATTAAAAAAAAAAGAAAATGTAGCCTCTTCATTTTGTTGTAAAACAGATTCATCTTTTATCACTTTAGTCATATCCCTGTTTTTACTTTCAATATTTATGTATTCAACAACCTGTAACAAATTTTTATGATTCCTTTTCATAAGGTAACATCTTATCTCCATGAGGAATATTTAATATAAAAATGACTAATGAAAGCAAAGATCTGTTCACTCCTTTCCCTTTCATTTTTAAATAATTTTGTGAAAATTCTAAATACAAAAAATGTTCTGTGAATTAATAGTCTAAAGCAGTGTTGTCAAATTCATGCAGAAACAGATTCCTTTCCTAGGCAGCATATTGACTTAAAAACACAAATTAGCATTTTTCATGTGTTATATTGTTAAACACTTCCCATTCCCCAATTTACACATTCCCAGATATTTTCAAATTTTCCCTATCAGCATTTGATAATTCCAATCTAAATTGATTGGAACCAAGCATCTGGTATAGTACCTGGCATGTGGTACTTAGTACAATAAATAATTTATGAATGAATGAATTGTAGAATTTATCAAACAAAATAAACAAGTAATTAGCTCAACAATTCGAAACATAACTGTCATTGTTTTAATAGCAATATAACATTTCTCTCTGTTCTAAAAGGTCAATATGTATCTTTAGATTATTAAGCATTAACTGTAACCATACTGTTTGCTTTTTGTTTATCAATATATAAAGCATATGTCTTTCACTGGTTGGAATTGCTTGTTTTGAGGTTGACAGCTTGTCTTTCCTTTTAGTTAAATTGTTCTGTTATCCCCAGAACTGCTCAGTTCTCTTTCTTACTTAAGTCCTCAAACTAGTTCATTATTAAGTAATCATTGTCCCTAACAGGAGGCTCCAATTGCAACTAATTGGTGCTCATGTTGTCTATCACTTGGATATATTTCCCTGGCTTTTCAAATCTGTTAGCATCTCACATATTTTCCCACAAGGGCTATGTTTATTATTCACCCAGATTTGCCTGAGAGAATGGTTCAGAATGTAATACCAAGAAGTTTAAGCCAGCTATATTAAAGTTTAGAGAATGTAACCCAAGTAATCTAAATTTAATGTAAAATTCTATTCCTGTTCCAGGAAGAACAGGATTCCCATATGGAAAATAGCATTTTTCAGTGGAAATACACTTATTCTGGAGAAAGACCACCTGTGTTCAAATCCTGCCTCTGATGCCTACTGCTTTTGGGACCTTGATTTTCCTGGATCTCATTTTCTTTAAACTATAAAACTGGATGGTCTTGAAGATTGTTTTCATCTCTAGATTTATGACCTAATTGTTAGAAACAAGTATATGTACTCACAGCAGGAGAAGGCAGGAAAATCTTAAGTTCCTAAGAATTTCCATTTCAGAACATCTTCCCCAAAGTTCAAATGTCTGTGTCTCTGTGTCAAACTCAAGGCTTTGCTTAGATCCAATGATTTTCTAAAGATTTGGAGAAAAGTGAGTTAAAGGTATGTGTGTGTGCATGTGTTTGTGCACACACATATGTACCTATGTGTATGAGAGGAGATGATTAAAGAAAGAGAACCTGGCACATAGAGATAGATATATAGAAACAGAGAAATACTTTCAAGTATAAGTTTGCTAATAATTCATTTTAAAGTTTTATATGAGCATACTGAAAAGAGGATTGATTTCTTCCAACAAGTTGCATGTGTGTGTGTCTGTGTGTTTTATTTCACGTAAGTTTGCACATAAATCCATTTTCTGGATCATTTAACTTCCATATCACATTTTAAACTGCTCTTATTGTTTTATATAACTATTGGGTCAAATTGGCTATATTACTGTTTACATCTTAAATAAAGTACTTTGAATAAAAGATTAATATTACATTCATATTGCAATGTGAGTACTAGTAATCTATAACTTCCATGACTGCTAGAGATGAAATTTGGAAAAAATCCTTTTGTGCAAAATTACTAAATTTTCTTCTAAATGGTAGAGAAGTTAATAGATTAAAAAGAACTAGGCATATTTCAGTTTTTTCTTAAACATATTTCATTTGAACTAGACAGAAAACTAAGAAGGCCATAATTAAACCTGCAAAATCAAGGTTATTTGGATCCTATTATTTTAAATATTTTATTCCAAACTGACCAAAAAAATCCAACAATAAATCATTATCATAATTGATTAAATTCAGGGAGAATCTTTTTCTAAAATAAAATTATTGTATATGCATAAATATATATACATAAACACACACACTCAGGAAGAGGGAGAGAGAGACAGAGAGAAACAGGTAGTAAGCTTTTAAAATTAAGTCTATTTAGAGGCAGACATTCCAACTCAGCCTCAAAAATGCACAAATAGCTAAACTGAACTAAAATTAGGTATAGAAAAGTCAAAAAACATGCAACATCCCATGAAAAGAAGGGAAAAAGCAAATTTTACAGTAAATGTAGAAACAAAGACAATAATTGAAAAATTAAATTTTAAATGGAAACCTAGGAATTTGAAGAATGCTATTTAGATGTCAAATAAGGCATCAGTGATTTTATGTATTATGAAAATGTGCTTAATACTTAAGAATTTTAGAGAGTTTTTCTTGTTTGAATTCTTTTGAAATGCTTATTTTTCATAATAAGATTCAGTCTTTACTCTTACAAAAATTTCCAAATCAAAGAAAATATATAGTTCTAATCACCCCCAGCATTGAGCCCCCAAAATAAAATCTGCTCACCGACTCTTACAGAACACTGATTTCCCAGATGTAGCCTCTCAGTACTGAGTTTTGAAAGACTGGCTCACAAGCAGATTTATTAAGCAAGCATCTGATTTCCAAAGCACAACAGCTGAGCACTGAGAAAGTAGGTAGAGGGTCCTGGATATTCATCTAGTTTCAAGGGTATCCTGCCATTTGAAAGCCATTGACATCCAGAGAGTCTAACACTCCTAACTCGTGCCTAAAGCAAGCTAAATATAGACCCCAGACACCTGACACCTGAACTGCACTAAATGAAAGTTAGCTTGGTAATCTCTTTCATTTTGTGCCTCAGATGAAAGGAATAATAAAAAAAAAGACTTAATCCTTTTAAGAAAAAAATAATAATTCTTTTCTGAAACTTGATATCAAGTGGATATTTACGGACAATGGCAGTAGTTGTGAAACTGAGGAAGTCAACATAATCAATTTTTGAGATATGCATTTATATTTTAACATGCATATCCAAATGATAGGTCTCCATCAGCAAAAGAGTGAATGGGAATATTCTCCCCAGGTGTGCAATAGATCTAGCCCATGTGCTTATATTTTTTCTATGTTTTTTTTTTCCTTTGTTCTTTCCTTGTGAACAATAGAACTAATTTTTTTTTTTTCTGTGTAAGAAAATAAGGTAGTGTGGCCTTGTGGAAGGCAGTGGGAAAATAATGTCCAGATACCTTCAGTTTATATTTTTCTATCAGAAAATTTATCATCATTTGAAAACAACATATTAAAAGCATAATCCTATCATGTGACTGGTTGTTTGGAATTTCCTTTTTAGGTTTCTCCTTTGGACAGTCAATGGGTAGCAATTTTGTCTCTACCTCTGACATGGAGCAGCAAGGCAGGGAGAATTGCTTCCTGATGTACTGAGAAGTAAAGCAGTATCTGAAATAGTGTGCCGCTAGCAAGGACATATATGGGAAATCATGCCCTGGCAGAAGGCTTGGTGTGCCACCTTTCTAGCAAAGCTTTCCATTAATAAACAATTCTCCCATTTGTCAACCTGTTGAGAGGAACATTGAAAAGGTGACAGGAGAATATTCTCTGTTTCGTCTCAGGAGTAGAGGTTTGCCTCTATCATTTCCTTGCCTTAATCTGTGATTTTTATCCGTGTATGGAATTCCTAGTATAGTAAAACTTCCTCTGCTATGTAGACTAGCAACTAATTGGTGTATACACACACACACATAGTCATTTGTGTGGGTGTACTATTATATATTATGAATACATGCATATGCATAATACATAATTAATGAGAGAGGGGAAAAAGTATAAAGCTCTAGAGAATGACGGCACTGAGAAAAAAGTCTCACCCTTAGTCACTAATAGTGTGTGAGACTCTGTGCCATCCTGTCTCTCTGGTCTTTTTTTCAAATAGAAAAAGGAACCACCAAAGGATAATTAAATTTGAAAGACTATGCAGTTCTTCATAAAAGACTTATCAGTTAACAAGCACTTATTAATTACTTATTATATAGCATATACTATACTAAGCACTAGAAATATATAAATTCAAATGGAAAGAAAATGCTTGCCCTCAAAAAACATATTCTAATGACTGAAGACAGTGCATAAAGTGAGGACACAAAATTGTAGAAGTCTGTTGTGCATTTTGAAAACAAATGGGTCATTCCATTTGTACTCTTTTTAGAATTGGCTTGTCTACTTTAGAAACACAGCTCTACTTGTTACCCATATAATTTTCTGCAATCAATTTCACCTCTCTAGATCTATTTTCTCATCGTTAAAATGAGAGGTTGGATTCTAATATTTTTAATATCCCTTCTGGTTCTCAGCCTATATTCCTTTGATTTCATGATCTATTTCAGCTTCAAAGCAACTATACCACATTCACCACCACCATGTTTTATTCTAAATTGCATCTTTCTATCTGTTTCCCCACACAAAGCTACAGAAATTTTATTTATTCTAAATTATTTCCACTTCAATTGCATGTTCTTTTTTTGTTTTTGAACTTTGCATTATTTCCTTCCTCAAG
Organism: Myrmecobius fasciatus; assembly: GCA_023553655.1. Taxonomy (NCBI): domain Eukaryota; kingdom Metazoa; phylum Chordata; class Mammalia; order Dasyuromorphia; family Myrmecobiidae; genus Myrmecobius; species Myrmecobius fasciatus. The sequence continues at coordinate 39,661 of JAJPUD010013116.1, read as the reverse complement.
CATCTTTTCTACTAACCACTTTTTATAATCACCCTTTTTTATGGAATCCAGATTTCAAACTTAGGGCACTTGGCAAGTGGCTGCTTAAGCTTAATTATTACTCTTAATTGGTAGAGAAAGTGATGATTCTGCAGTGTGTGAAGGGAGAGTTGGTAGTTTTGGAAAATAGAAAAATCCTTCATTCTTGCATCAAAAGAGAGAAAGATTGATTCTGGAAGGCAAACACATAGGGAAAAGCTGGTTCTTCAACATGTCCCTGATTTTTAACTATCTCCCTAAAAAATTTAGGAGATTTCACCTGAGGTAACATTGCCTCTTAGTTAAATTGAAATGCCTCAGCTTCCTTTCAAATGATAACTAACTCTTGCATTTTCTCATGTATTTTAATCTGCATAATTTCCCTAATTACTATCCACTATTTGGATAATTGTGAGTTTTTGTTTAGTTTAGTTTTTGTTTTGGTGATGATCTTTTGTATAACTAGCATTTGGTAGGAAGGAGTCACGTCTGTGAGGTATTACATCTTGAGAGAGAGTAATCAGGAAAGCAGCTTGAAAGTAGAAATCATACCACATACTAGCAATATTTACAGAAGTATGTTCATAGAATTGTGATAAATTACCAAAATTCTCACTTAATAGAATACAGCAGCTAGCACCATAGCCCATTCTCCTGTGGAGATGTAAATTACAAGATTCTGCAACTGACTGGTTGCATGTCTTTATTCCTGCAAGTAAGGAATTGCTGTAATTTATTTCTAAGAGAGAAATTTGATGGTCTGCTAAAGCATGGGCAGATATGCAGGATGCTGACTGCTGACTTCACACAAATATATTTTTGTAAACAAAACATTTGTCTTCATGAAGTTATGAAGAACACTTAAGATGAAGGAAGAAATCCTTGTACTAACTCTTGACTAAAGCCATGAACCCTAGATCTTGCCATCATTGTTCTATTTGTGCAGAACCATCAATCCTGACAAGTCCATTTCAACAGTTTATTTAATGCCATGTTATCTTCAAGGATGTGGATGCCATCTAGATAATCAAAATAAAAATCACAGAAAACAGAAAGATATGAGATAGAGAGAAGCACTCTAGATTGAATCTCAACTCTCTTGGTTGATGGAAGCAGAACATTTCAACGATTTGGATCTCAGGTTCATTAATTAATTATTAATTATAAAATTGGTGTTAGAGTAGATCTTGAAGTTCCCTCCTTTCTCTCCATCTATGAATCCACAATCACTAAGATAACGTTTATAAGAACTCACATTGAATATTAACAGGATGACACTCTTGACATTGAATATTAACAGGATGACACTCTTGAAAGGGCATGGGGTGTGGTGTGTGTGCGTGTGTGTGCGTGTGTGTGTGTGTGTGTGAGTGTGTGTGTGTGTGTGTGTGATATCAATATTTGAGGAAAATTCAAAACAGAAGGGGAGGAATAAGAAAAGAAAAAAGAAAAAAACTAAACTTATGACTAAAAAATCAATCTTAATGACAATTAAATGTTACCTCACCCTTAGAGAATGGTTGTGGCAAATCAATTCTAGAACAATTGATATAATTTCATGTATTTGCCTTCTGTAGCCAAATGACCTTTCCTGATGTATTATACATTACTCTTTACCCATTCACATTTCTTTGCAATAAATCAGCCTTTTTGATGTTCCTCAAATTGACACTCCCTCTCTTGCCTGTGTGGCTTTATATCGGCTAATTTGAACCCTTGGCTAGGCTCAGGGGTTATCTGATTTTTCTGATTCTATCAGTTTCTAGTATTTTCTCCTCAAATCATACTGTATCAACTGTGTAGGGCAAATCATGCAGTATCTATTGTGCCTATGTGTTTATCTTATATGTGTATTTATATATACATACATATAGTATATGTAATAATCACATACATTATGTTTATTTATTATTATATATGTTTATATATTATATATACATACATACATATTTATGTGCATATATGTGTGTGTCACACATACATACACAAAATAGAGACAGGATGACTTTAGAGAAAAGGAACCATCATATAGTAGCTGGTTTCTGAGTTATATCTAAAAGGAAGCCAAAGATTTTAAGGGGAAGATGGAGTACATTTTAAACGTGCAACCCAGCCAGTAAATAGGAAGGATGGAGATGTAGTGCCAGGTATGAGAAGCAGTAAGGACAGTTGTCTGGATTATACAATGTGCATGTTTTCTCCCCTGGCTAGATTATTTGTTTCTTGAGGAAAGGAGATGTTTCATTTTTGTCTTTGTGTCCACCGTACCAGCAGTTATCTAGATTCCTTATTAAATCATTGCCAACTGATTGATTTTAAAGTGACAAATCTCACTAGATAGTGGTAGAGATGGTCCTAAGCCTGAGTGACCAGGGAACAATATAGTAGGCAAGGAAGTGACTAAGTAATTTAAAATAGGGAGAAGGAAATATAAAGCATATAATTTTAAACATTTGAATAGTGACTTCTAGAAACTCTACTAGCTGCAATTCTTTTGTGTGTGTGGCTCTGCAAGCCACGTGTATGTTGTAATCTAATGGAAAATGTGGGTCCCTCTGGACTAAGAGCAAATAATATCCACAGGACATAAAGTCCTTCTCCCAGCCGTCAGAGTAGTTAAAATAACAAAATAACAGGATGGAAGCCAATTACAATAGCAGCCAAGCTAGTGTCCCACTGGTTTTTAAATCAAGTGTACACCCGGATTTGGAGCCCTGAGCATGTTTAATTCTTATTTTCATTTGTGCAGTACCTTGTAACTTCAAAATGTATTTGAACTATAAGGTAATTATCAAAACATATGTGTGAATTTTGGTGTTACCTTTTTGTAAGCTCTTTTAGAAATCCTTCTCTGCAGTTAGTTTTATTGGAGAGAAGAAAAAAAAAATCAAGATTGTTTTCTGCAAGGTCAAAACTCAAGAGAGATCTGTGGCAGAGAAACCAGTAGCCTTTGAGCTCTCATAGAGTAAACTGTTACCACCCACTATTAATCTCTGCTTGCCAACCCCTTGTTTCTGAATAGTTTTAAAATATAAAACAGATATCCGTAAATGGCAATTGTCCAGAGATTGTATATTCCCAAATTTGGAGTCATAATTTTTTATGAAGTGAGTAGAGATATTAGTAAAGAGAGACTTTTACATTGCCCCCATATTCTAGATCAAGTTGGTTCAGCATTGCTCCAAAAATCTGCAGAGAAGCATTCTAAAAAAAATGTTATACTGAAACTTAGGAGATGTCTAGGTTCACATCTTGTCTTTAGCATTCAATTCCTGTGCACCTTGGACAAGTCATTTAATCTTCTATTTCCTCATTGACAAAATGGGAATGATGGCATCTACAGAGAGATGCATCAGTATGGGATAGTGGTTACAGAATTACACTGGGAGCAAGGAAAGCCTAAATTCAAGGTTAGCTTCTGTTACATATTGTATGTGTGATCTTGGGAAAATTACCCAACCTCTCAAGTCTTTAGGAAACTCTCTGAGATGAGAAATTTTCCAAAAAGATGCTATCAAGCATTGTAAGACAAAGTACTTCCTTGAGAACTATCTACATTAGTAGATTGATGGTTCCAATTCATATTCCTGACTCTTACTATCTTTAAATCCTCCTCATAGGATTGTTGTGAAACTTGGATAATATCAGGCATGTTAAGAAAGTTGGTAAATCTGAAATATAATACGAGTTTTTAAAATAGCATTGGATATCTAGACCTATTATTTCTTGTATAAGAATTCTTCATGAAGAAACTTCTGTCAATGCAGACACCAGCTGTTCTGCAACTTAAATTGTGGTCCTAGAGCACTACCTCTAGTACTGAATAACTAAGGAACTTGTTTCAGATAGCCAGCATGTGACAAATGCTGTACTCAAACCCAGATTTTTCTGACTAAAGGCTGAGGCCCTGTCCACTACAATTTGGTGCCTGTTATTAGAATCCTTCCTATCCAAATTTAAAAAGATATATTTGTGTACGATCTATCTGATTCTATGGACTTTGTTCTGTTTTGTCTATTCATCTTGGTGATTCCAATCAGATGTCAATAAAATGGAAAACATGCTGTGACTCACAGAATATACTGGGAAAGCAGGTTCAGTTCAAGTCCAGTCTGCTTTTGTATGTGGATGTCCCCCACTTCCATCCCACTTCCATCTCTAATTAATTGTTGATTTTTTTGATTTGTAAATGTTGGTATTAGTTTATAAACTAGACCTTAAGGGACAATAAAATGATTACAAAAGAGCTTAGAAAAAAGGGAATTGTTACAGCTATAAACCAAAAGTCACATATTATCATCCACAAGTCCTCTAGTTGGGGGAGGAGATTACCAAAGGTTTTTCTAGTGTATCAGATGTTTATTTATCTTACGTATTTCCAGTTATTTCCTGACTTGTCCTAAACTAATGAACCTCAATGTTGTATTAATTGAAGTTTATTCTAGACCAGTCTCACAAGAAAGGGAAGATCTGAGGTTCTTAGCCTATTCCCCTCTTGTTAAATAGTTAAATATGCACTGAGCCAAAAGAACTTTTGTAATATCTTGGCAAATAAATAAAAGGTCCAGCCAATAAAATGTGAGAAATTAGGGTTCTGCCAGGGCTATCAGAATTATGCTGAATGTAAAAGGGATTGTTTTTCTGAGCTCCTGGAAAGCACCTAATTTGCTGATCTTGGTTGTTGTCACATAAAAGCACTTCATAAAATTGTCTCCTAAATATTAAGATGATGATAGCTAGCATTTAATACTTATTATGTGTCAGGTATTATGCTAAGTTCTTTAGAATTATTACTTCATTTAATCATCAAAATAACCCTGGGAGGTGGATATTATAATTATCCCATTTTACATATAAGGAAAGTGAAGCAAATAGGTAAAGTGACTTGTTCAGGGTCGCAGAATAAGAAAATGTCTAAAGTCAAATTTGAGCTCAGGGCTTCCTGACACCAGGTCCAGTTCTCTATGTATTATGGTACCATCATTTGCTTAATAGATATCTAAAGTCCACACATTCAGATATCCTTATGCATGCTGAAAGGTTCACCTTTCTGGTAAATGGTAAAGGGACCTCATTCCTCTTGACTGAGTAGAACTTTGGATAAAGAGTAAAAAGGAATATATGAAAGACAATACCCCAAAGGCTTAGACCTGGGAGAGAAAGAGACTATAGATCAGGTAGGGGAGAATCTGTATCAATTGAGACAAATCAAAGTAATGAAATCAATAAGTGAATAATAAGAAAAAATAATCAAAACTAGATGCTTAGAAATTATAATGGCCAAATTTTGTTCCAAGAAAAATACAGGCAACTAGAGATAGAGACAACTAACTCAATATTACTTCTTAAGAAGTAGGCATCTATCAGATTATAATATTGAATATAATACCAGACATTTTTTATGATGTTAGGTTTGTTGAACTGTTTCTTCCAGTACTTTTAAATTCTTTGCTACAAGACATACCTTTTTGGGATGGGGAGAAAAAAGAGTGAGAGATTGGGAAATGTAGATGATCTAGAACAAAAGGTAGAAAAACTTTATACACCTATATATATGTATGTGTATATTAATAGAAATGAACAAGTAAACATTTTCATTTTCATATCTATAACTATCAAAATGCCTACAATTCTGGTCATTTATATAGATGAAGAAAACTATCACTCTATGACTAAGTAGTACTTTAATGTTTTAATATAATTGTGATTTTTTTATCATAGGTACTCAATGGTCTATGCCATGACTTATCAAGTTTTAACTGAGAATTTTCAATGTAATTTACATTTTAGTTAATTAATTTAAATCAATTCAGACTTTTTTTTTTCTATTTTCCTCTCCCTTTGCTCCTTGGAAAAAGAAAAATAACATTGTAAAGATATTCATAGGGAAGCAAAAGGACCCCAGCTTTCTAAACCTCTTCAACTTCTTGTTCTTGTCCTCTCATAAATCTTTCAAGGGGAGGGAGGAGACCAGTTAATGTCTTGTGAAACTTTCTCTATGCCCTTTAACCTTAGGCAGCTATGAATGGATGTAGCATGTCTTTCTGAGTCCAAGAAGAACATACTTCAAATCTGACCTCACACACTTTCTACATATGTGATCCTGGGCTAGTCATTTAACCCTGTTTGCTTCAGTTTCCCCATTTGTAATATGGGGATAATAATAGCATCCATCTCCAAGGATTATTATGAGTATCAAATGAAATAATTATTTTAAAGTGCTTAACAAAGTATCTGGCACATAGTATATGTTTTGTAAATGTTAGCTTGTTATAAATATTATGTTATTAAAATACCATATAGCCTATTTATCTAGCTTGCACTGATCAACAACTTGGCTTCTTTGGAAATGGTGATATTTAATAATTTGCCACCATATATCATTTCAGAAAAAACCTTGTGTTAAATAATGGATTTTTATTTCATGGAGAAACTCATGATTTAAACTATTTCACGGAATCCCATAATTCAACTCAGCCATCTTTTTCCCCTTCTTTTCTCAGTTTGGCACAGGCTATTTTATATCTCCTGGAGAAGATATTTTAAAGTGTGTGTGTATGTGTGTGTCTGTCTGTCTTTCAGGCTTCTTTGGCAGCATCATTTATATTATGAATCTTTTCTCAGAAAAAAAAATCAAATACATAAAGTAAAAATATTGTAGAGAATATGAATTATACTGAAATACAATCAAAAATATTAGGTTGAAATATCTTTATAGACCTCTTTACCTAATTAAGAACTTTTGTACCTAGAGCCGTATGAATAGATCCTTTTCCAATGAAAATCTATCTTTTAAATGACTCACAGTTGAACAGTGACATTCAGGAGGAAGCTTGGTGTCATATTAGATGTTTCCCCTCAGATACTAAATATCTGAGAAGGAGAATAATATGAGAAAGGCTTGTTGTTGAAGATTTTCAACATGGCCACATCAGAGGTATTGCTTTCAAAAAAATGACTTGGTTGAGACATGATACTTCCCACACCAAGTTGTCCCTTCTTAACACGACCAATCTAAATCAATCCATCACTTACTTAACCCTACAACTTAGTCTATTCGCTGGGCATGATGGAATGAATTTCCAGAGTATTAATAAAAAACAGGAAATCTTTAGCAAGAAAGGAAACTAATTGTTCCTCTCATGTGATTAAAATGGTCTCACAGACCTCCTATGTGATATATTAATAAATATCTTATGGATATATGTTTTCATTAAGTGGACAGGAGAGATATGGGAATATGTCCCTAACAATTCAGAGAAAAAGTTTATTTCACTGTCATGGCCTTTTGTTTCAAACCCAAGCTAGACTAAGGGATGATGCAAAAAAATATAGTAATCAGGAAATAGCAACACAAATCCATCCCAGCTTATTGTACAAATCAAAGAAAGAGGTTGTTCATCAGAACCAAGTTACCATCTTGGGACTGTACTAATTTTAAAAGATATAGAAAAAAGAATCAGGGAATTAAAAGACATCCACAATTGGATCTTAACATCAGTTACTAAAGCTTAGTAGTGCTAACTTGGTGGTTAAACTTTTATTGAGAATTCATTCTAGTGTATGAAAGACCTTGTGCCAATAGAAAAACAAATAGGAAGAATTTTTCCTGTTTTTTGAAGAGACATTCTTGGCTTATTCCTTAGCATGACATATGAAATCCAGATGTCCTTTATGAATTCACAGGTGAGTCATGAAGTCATATTTAGAAGATAAAAGCAAGGAAGACTAAATTGATGATCAACATCTGATAATTTAAAATTTAGTAGATTTTACAACTAAAGTTGCACAGCTGAGCTCCCCCAAAATCTATTTTTATAAGCACAGGACTAAAGAAGTGTAACCAGATAAAAATTTATCTGGAAAAAAATGGGAGATTTACTTCAAATTAAATGTGAGTGTTCAGTGTGACATGGCAGCTAAAAAAGTTACTTTGGGGGCAGCTAGATGGCACAGTGGATAGAGCACCAGCCCAGAAGTCAGGAAAACCTGAGTTCCAATCTGGTCTCAGACACTTAACATTTCCCTAGCTGTGTGACCCTGGGCAAGTCACTTAACCTCAATTGTCTCAGTTAAAAAAAAAATGTTACTTTGACTTAATGATCAATTAAAAAAGGGGTAGCATCCAGAAAATTATAGCTAATGAAGAAGAAAGGAAATGAGCATTTATTATGATCCTATTATGTGACAGGAACTGTGCTAAATACATTATAAATATTATCTGATATGATCATCACACCATTTCTGGTCTTATTAATATTGCCATTATAAAGTTGAGGAAACAGACAAACAGAAGACAAGTAAATTGCCAGTGTCATAAAACTATTAGGCTTCTGAGACTGTATTCAAATGCAGGTCTTCCTGATTCTAGACCCTGAACTTCATCCATTGCTCAACTAGTTATTCTTTAGATCGTAATAATCCAGCCATAAATAACCCTGACAAGATAACAGTAGGATGACTATTTTCGATTCTGGAGATTTCATTTGAAGGGCACTCAAACTAGAACATGTCAAAAGAAGAGCTACCAGTATGAAATGAAAAATGATTAGCCTGGAAAAAATGGAAGATCAGAAAGGTAGCTAAGTGGTACAAAGGATAGAGCCAATTCATCTGGAGTCAGGAAAATGAATTCAAATCTGACTTCAGGCCCTTACTAGCTGTGTGAAGCTGGGTAAATCATTTAATCTTATTTGGTTCAGTTTTCTCATCTGTAAAATGAGCTAGAGAAGGAAATAGCAGGTCATTCTAGTATCTTTGTCAAGAAAAACTCATTTGAGTGGAGGAAGAATCTTTTGGTACAGGATAGGTAAATTTTAATAATTATATTATTAAAATGTATTGAATTTCTCTATCAAAAGCAAAAAAAATCAATGAAATAAAAAGGACATCTTTGTAATGCTATGAAACTTAAATAGATTTAATATGAAAGAGGGATAGGAGACTGGAGCTATCATTTCATTGATAAAAGTATTTCCCAATCCAAAACAAAAATTCCTTTTCAATATGTTCAGGTCAGTACTATCTCTGACTGAAGTCTCCAGGTTGTGGTAGGTAAAACAATAATCGTGGAAGAAGGAATAACTTTTTGACATAATTGCTATGAGTTGGTGGCTGTGCCCCTTAGCAACTCTCTAAAGCCAAAAATTGCAGAGCAAATGCTCATTTACATTGGCACAGAGAATTTTAGGACTAGAAGTTCCCTATTTGAATGAAATCACAGATCTGCATGTCCCTCCAAAAAAAAAATCTATGATGATCTGTTATCTAGGCACACAAATGAGATGAGAACCAAGAACTTAATTTGCCAGCAGTAGTAGGGCCAAATTAGGAAGAGAATGATTGGTTCTATATATATGACTGCACATAGAATGCACTTAATGCTTACTGATAGACTGATAATGGTTGAAGCTTGGAAAAAGGGGAAATTACAGGGGGATAAGCAAAAAGCAAAATTTTCATTATTAGAGCTAGAATGTGAAATATGATTGGATCATACATACTCCTACAATTTAGCTCTTTTGGGGCCTTAAATGTGAAAAATTGTTTACCTAAAGACAGAGCCATTTCTAAAGCCAGGCAAATAAGCCTTTCCACAAGACAGTGAAATTAGGAGGGTATTCATAATATTTATATCTCATTATGGCTTGGTCCAGTCCTAGTATTTTCTCAAAGGAAGGATAATCATCCAAATAGTGTTGTCTATGTCTTTGCTCTTAATGTTATAGTGTGTTTCATGGTCTTTCTCTCCATAGGACCCTGTGTCCTAAGATCAGAGATTTCATTTTAAGGTGTCTCCTCCCCCCAAAATTAATTTTTCTTAAAAATGACTTTGATGATGACTTGCCTTGGGTATTTTATGTGGAAGTGACCTTATGTACTATAATTCTTAACTGCTATATAATAGCATACATGAATATATATATATTCATACATTATATACATACAAATGCACATATATTATATACATATAAATACTTTATGCACATATACATACACATACAGTAATATTGTTTAGTCATTTTTCAGTTGTATCTGACTTTGTGACCTCATTTGAGGTTTACTTGGCAAAGATACTGTGGTGGTTTGCCATTTCCTTCTCCAGCTTATTTGATAGATGAAGAAAAGAGACAAACAGGATTAAGTGACTTGCCTGGAGAAAAACACCTTGTAAATGTCTGAGACCAGATTGGAATTCAGGTCTTCTTGACTCCAGGCCTGGTGCTCTATCCATTGTACCACAGATATATGTGTGTATATAAGATATTTCTATTTATATATCAATATAATATATAGTATATGTACATATATGTATCATATATACATACATATGTTTGATTTATTAGTAGCAATGTAGTTCAGAGGTAAAAGATTCATTTTTGATTCAGAGAACTTGAGTTTAAAATTCAGTCTCTAATCTAATTCACACTAGTTGTATGAACTCGGGTAAATTTCAACTTCCTGTGATAAAATTTCTTTATCTCTAAAATAAGAGGACTAGACTAGATGGTCTCTGGGAGCCCTAAAGCTTTAGCTCTGTAGCCCTTCCTCAGGTGGTGCAATGAATAGAATGCTAGGCCTGGAGTCTAGAAAATCTGCATTTATTTTTCTTAGGGTAGAGAATGAGGAAGGGAGGAAGTTACTTGTGTATTAGGAATTTGGGAGAAATAGCTGGACTCTGTGTGTGTGTGTGTGTGTGTGTGTGTGTGTGTGTGTGTGTAGAACTGCTTTGAAGATGATTTTGCTGGCATTTCAGATGAAGGGTGTTACATTTAACTAGGGCACTTAAGGATGAGAACATGTGCTTATATTTTCTAGTATATTTTAAGACTGACCTACAGTTGTGCTTGGTATGTAGCACAAGAGTCAAGGTCAGTGGGACTACAGGAGTCAGCCTGAATTACAAAGATTCCAGGGGCTGGCTGCAGAGCTGATCTGCTGAAGGAATCTGAGATGCCTATTTGCATACACAGAAAGCCTGAATAATTCTCTTTTGGAAGCCGTTAATATCTTTGACACATTTTTACCTTAATAGCCTTGGCCTTTTTTTTTTTTTAGATGGTTTTGATTATCTCATTCATAGAGTTTTGTCAAGAACTAAGGTCAAAGATTTTTAAAGTGGAATATCAAGGGACCTGTGAAATTAGATAAGAAAAAAACCATCTTTATCATTGTATAATTGGTTTGCTTTGGAATTCTATGTTTTACTTTATACACTGTGAAATATTATTTGAAGAAGGGGTTCTTACACATATAAAAACATTAAGAACTTATGATTTTGACTAAGACTGATGCATTCTTCAATTTACTGAGTCCTATATTGGAACTTCATTATGTTTTCTTTGTGATTCTTCAGAAGAAAGGAGGCTGCACATAATTAAATTACCTATACATGAAATAGAGTTTGTTATTGAGAAGATGGGAAAGACTCCACTTTTGCATCTATTCTTTTATTGACTTTACAATTCAGTTAACCTGACTTGCTATTCCTTATATTGGACAATCTATCTCTCAGCTCCATGTTTTTAAATAGGTCTATAGAGATTTCTCTTCATTCCTGCCTCTGAGAATTCCGGGTATGCCTCTGCATACCAGATTGTGGATGTCCCTATAACCTTGTGGAATAGAAGAGAAAGCACCTATATTTAGCAAAATATTAAAAGCAGAACTTTCTTAATATTAAAATCTATAAACAAAAAGTGGCCCATTGCTTATCTGAGAATGAGGAGATATAACTAGGTGAAGTTTAATGTCTTCTTAAACTCTTAAACATATGTCTCTAATTGAAGAATGATCACATAAATTGTGTAAGTCAATGTAGCAAAATGTTTTTGCTATGACAAAACAATTGAAATGAAGAATTCAAAGAAACATAAATGAATGCAATAAAGAAAGAGGAAAACATTCATCCTGATTGTTTTTCTTGTTTCAGTGAGTTAATTTATGTACATAAATTCTTAATGCCAATCACCATCATTTGTAACTTATTTCTCTTGCAGTTTAGGCATTTCAGTTGTGTCTGATTCTTTTTGACTCCATTTGGGATTTCTTGGTAAAGATATTAGAGCATTTTGCTATTTTCTTCTCTAGTTCATTTTACAGATGAGGAATTGAAGCAAACTGAATTAAGTGACTAGTCCAGTGTCACATGGCTAGTAAGTATCTGAAGCCAGATTAGAATTCAGCACTTTACAACCAGCACTCTATATCCACTATACCACCATCTACTCTTTGTAACTTATAGTCTTAGAGAATTGCCTGGAGAACCAAGAAAGTCAGTAACTTTACCATGATCAGGTCAATAGCTCATGTAGTTAATATGTGTCAAAGACAAGACGAAAAGCGAGGTCTTCCTGTATGGCTGGCCTTCTACTCATTATATCATACTGCCTTCCTATAATTGCTGTAATAATGTTAATTATTAAATACACTAATAAGAGTAATTAAAATGAAAATTGATCACTGATATCAGTTCCAGAGGACAGATGATAAAAAGAATATTCCTCCTTCCAGAACAACAGAAAGGCACCGTGTATATGAAGTGTTGTCCACACTGACACATAGAGTCATTTTGACAATTGGATTGTTACCAAAGAAGATTCTGTGAGGGATGTGAAAAATTCATTTGAGAAATGACTGACTAAAAATATTAAAAATACAAGTAACAAAAAATCAGTGTGAGTGTACACAGTCATGCTGTTAGCTGACTCCTCTCTTCTGATAAGTGGATACTTTGAAAAAACGTGGTAGATATGAATTGACTTAGCATTAAGTTAAGTGAGCAGGCAGGCATGTAATTGTGCTAAACAACCTGTTTCACATCTCTATTACTTTCCTCTTATCTTTCGGAACGTCTTGTATCTTTACAGATCAATAATTCTTCTGGTAGTTTGAACTCAACTTATTGTTGTGTACACACACACACACACACACACACACACACACACACACACATACTTCTCTTAACTCTGATTATGCACTCAAACCATGAAAGTGAGTTCTATTACTTTAACTTTTACTTAATTGTTGTGTTTTTGTTTTTTTCCCAAATTAGGCTTTGCCAAAGTTATTTCTGGTTTCAGTTTTTGCCTCTGTTGTATCTCCTTTACTGGTTTTAAGGGTTGCTGCTTTCTCTCTCATATTGATTATGCTTGTGAATTGACAGAGAGAATAGTTCTGATTTATCCTCTCCCATCACCTCCCCAGGATTCATCTGTGGAAAATAGACACGGAACTTTCCTCCAACTAGGCAGCTGCATCTCCAAATGTCTATTGGATACCTTTTTTTAATGTCACCTTACACTCATCATGTCCCAAATCAACTTTTTTCAATCACCTGGAAAATGCTCATCACACTTTTTCTCTTGCCAATTGAGTGAAACAAGGCTATGTGCTTGCTCCCATGCTTTTTAGCATGATGTTTTCAGCCATGTTATACATCTTCACTGTGTACAAACAAGGCATCAAGGTCAGGAACCACATTGATGGCAAATTCTTCAATTTGAAAACATTGCAAACCAAGACTAAAGTGGGAAGGGTTGGTACATGACTTTTTGCTTGCAGATCATTGTGCCATCAATGGAGCCTTCAAAAATGAGATGTAACAAAGCTTGAATCAATTCTCTGCTGTTTGTGCTAATTTGTAACTAACAATTAACATCAAGAAAACATAGATCCTCCATCAGCCACTTCCATACTATCCAAATGTGGAACCACCAGTTACAGAAAATGAAGAAGTTTAGAATACAGTGCATGAGTTTTCTTACCTTGGCAGTATACTTTTCAGAAATATACACACTGATAATGAGGCTGACACGTTCATTTCCAGAGATATCGCAATATTTGAGAGGCTCTGAAAGAAAATGTGGGAGAGAAGAGGTATTAAACTAACTACCAAACTAAAGGTCTACAGAGCCATTGTGCTGACCTTATTGCTGTATGTCTGTGAAACATGGACAGTTTATCAGTGCCTTTCAAGGAAACTGAATCACTTCAATTTGATTTGTCTCAGAAAGATTCTGAAGATCACCTGGCAGGATAAGATACCAGACACTGAGGTCCTTTCTCAAATTAAACTGCCAAGCATTCAAACTCTTCTGCAGAAAGTGCAACATTATTGGCCTAGCCATATTGATCAAATGTCAAATGTACACTTGCCAAAAAGACTATTTTATGGTGAACTCACACAAGCATTTACATAATGGTCAGAAAACAACAAAATAAGGACCCTCTCAAAGTTTCTTAAAAGTGTGGAACTGATTGTGTGACAGGGGAGAAATGACACAGCTCTGCCCAGCATGGTGTTCCCTGATCAGAGATGGTACTGTGCTCTATGGGCAAAGCAGAATTGAAGTAGCTCAAAAGAAATTCAAGATGCACTTCCAAGTGTTTACATGGACTATTTGTGTTCAGCCTGTGGTAGAACATTGTGAGCTTATATTGGTCTGACTAGTCATAGGTTGACACAACTTGATTCATTTTGGTTCTCTTTAAAAATGAAGAACAACAATCAACCAACTATGGAACACTTTATATATTTTAGATTATTTTTCAGTGAGTTAGTATTTCTAATTATATTCTCTCTTCTTACTCTTTTCATTTTATTCTTTAAAAGAAAATATTCATATGCCTCATTACATCTTGGCTTTCAATATGTTAGAATATATACATATACAATGCACATACATCTATATATATTATGCATACATATATGTATATATATGCATACTTCATATACTTCTACACAAGTTTGTATATTCACATGGTATAGAGCACAGAAGATTAAAGCTACAGAGGACTTATATGTATATATGTGTATATATACATACATACACACATATCCACATATATACATATAATAAAAGATTTGAACTAGAAAGAGACTGAAGTTCCTTATACTTTTAAAATTCAATGTTTTTCTTCCTTTTTATTCCTACTCCACATCTCTTGTAACTAACATTTACTGTGAACAACCTAGCATTAGGAATACATAGGGTTTAATAAAGATTCTGAAGTAGGTTGTTTGTTCATTTGTTTGTTTGTTTGGAAGTGTGTGTGTGTGTGTGTGGGGAAGAATTAAATGGTTCAGAATCAGAAATAGTTTGTACAATTGGCAAGAGAAGTGTCCCATCAGAAAAGAGTTTGTTGTTAAATCCAGGTATTAAATTGGACAGTAATCATGTCCACGTGTAACCCCTGACTCATCATTCAAGAAGAAAACAGTAACAAAAGATAAACAAGTACATAAGAGATTTTTCACCTATTGGAAATGCAAAGGTATATCTTTCATGAAGTACAAGATCAGCAATAAGATTATATCATTATATAACTATTTCTTGGCATATAATTTAAAGTTCAAAGTACTCTACAAATATTACATAACCAAATCATTGTCTCATTCAGCTGAAGGGGAATTAGAAAAGGTATGTGTAAAGGTTTGATCAAACTTTGCTGAATGGTGTTCTTTGTCCTTCATTCTCAAAGAAGACCATGTCATCAGAAAGTGATGCCCAAGACTTGCAAATGAATTTTGGGTTTAAGATAGGGAGGACTGTGCAAAGTCACTAACCACACTCTTTCCTCCAGTGCTATCTGGGTCCATTGAACAAGTTATAGATCAGAATGACTGGAAATAGTTCAGCTTCATGAAAGATCTTGCTCTTTTTAAGCTAAGGTCTTTTCTAGGTCTCAATTTGACTAAGATAATACCAATTCAGTGATTAAGAGTAGGAAAGAAATGAGAAAAAGAATAGTCTCTTTTACCCAGTCAAACAAAAAGCAAAATAAGCAATAAACAATAGCCCTCAATCTTAGAGGGATGACCCCTAGGCTTTCTGGGCAAAATAAAAACTTGCTATGTACATTTATTTTGAGCCATCAGGAGTCAAGCGATGACTAAGTGAGGCTTGGGTTTGAACTTATTATTTACCAATCAATGAGAGCCAGAATGATTTGGGTTTAAGGCCTGGTCCTTAAGAAAGAAATATTATAGGTAAACTCCAAGATTTCAGAAATTAAAACTTATATTCCTTTGGGCAGAGTACTTTCAGGTAAGGCCATGATTCCCTATATGTGCAGAGGGAGAAGAGAAAAAGAAAGAAGAAAGGAAAGAAAAAAGGAAGGAGAAGGGAAGAAAGAAAGGTAAGGAAGAAAAAAGGGAGGGAAGGAGTGAAAATTTTTTCCAGCTTTCTGAGTTACCATCTTTTTAGTTAGTTCTTCAATGAGCATATGTATAAAAATTTATTTTGGGGTATCAAAAAAATAACTTCTTTCAGTTCTCTATTTCTCATGAATATTTTTGACCTTGAGTATACTTTTGCTAGATGGGACAAGCCATGATTTTCAATTCCTTCAAATTTATCATGACAGATCTTCTAAGTATCATCCCATAGTCTACTCCTCATTTTCTTATTTGTACATTTCAACAACTCATGTTCATAATCATGCAGAAATTTTATAGATAATTACTTCAAGTATTCTAGGCTAATTAATTTGAAAGTGTTTTCTGAAGAATATGTAGCAAAGTCTAATGTCTGTTGGCTCTTTTTTTGAATCCCTTAACATCAATAAATATATATATATATATATAAATGGATTGAGTACATGATAATATTGTCATGGAATGGAATAGATAAAATACTATTAACTGAAATTATGATTAAAGAAGTACTCTTAGGAACAACTTGTGGAAAGACACAGTATTTAACAAAAAGAACAAGACAATGGTTTGGTTATAATAGCTAAAACTGAAATAGGCTGCCTCAGAGGGTACTCATATTCTCACTAACGGTTATTAAATAACAGTTGGATGACTACTTGTTGAGTAAAAGGCTGGATGACTACTTGTTGACTAAGACTTCAAAAAAGTTTCCTATCTACATATAGTTTGGACTCGATAATCTTTGAGATTATTATGTTTTTAAAGTTCTGAGATTATATATATAAATTATATGGTATGTCATCACAATCTTTCATGCTTCTCTGTAGAAAAGTCCATGTATGGGTAACATGCTTATCACACTATGGTAAGGAACAATGACAGTAAACTATTACCTGCCTATTACATATAAGGTACTGGGCATATAATGTAAATATGAAATACTCATTGTCTTGGGGAATTTACAGGGTTATATACAGAAGAATAAAAACAAAGTTAGTCATGAAGTAAGAAGACATACATAATGGATGGGACCAAAGAAAACTACCTATTCAGATGGATACCTGAGCAGAGCCTAAAAAGAAAATGTTAATAGAGGGTGGTGCAGTCCAATTTTGGGGTCCAGCCTGTGGAACAGCTTAGACAATTTTAGCTTTATTCAAGGAATAGCTAGCTGGTAGGTCAGTTTGGCTATAATTCAGAGTATTTGAAGGAGTGTAATGTGAAAGAAATCATGAAAAGAAGGTTTTTAAATGCCAAAGAATACTATAATAAATTTCTTCCTACTTGTCTTCCTGTATTACTCACCTTTTCACTCTCTCCCTTCTAAATGTGCTTTCCTTGGAGACTCCAGATCAAAGGGTCTCAAACTCTTCCTATGCCGGACATTTCATACTTCACTAGCCTAGGTCTCTGTGCCAATTACTTTTGTGTGGTCAGAACTAGTCACAACTCTATGCTATGCTCTTTCCCCCAGGCTTAGTGAAGTGCTATATAGTTTTCCCCTTTCCCTTCCACTATTTAGTACTGCCTGATGTTGAGTCCTGCTTTCTTCATAGAGCTACAGCATCCCTGTGGGAATTCATCATAGAATTTTTTATTATGGAATTTATAGGGAGTTACTTAAGGATTCAATGGCAATAAGATGACAAGAAAAGATTATTTTTCATTTTAGAATTATCAATTTGAGAAAGATGAATTGGAGAGAGGAGAAATTATAAGCAAGAAAATCAGTGGAAAGTTTATTACAGACAGTTACTGAGTCTGGTGAGTGACATGACAGATGATAAGACATTTTCTCTGCTCCCCATGACCTCGCAAACCTCTTCAAATCAGAAATTATTCAGCAGAACTAATACAGGAATAAATTGTCTCCCTGTTCTAGAATGCACCAAATTCAAAAGAAAGTACAAAGGAAACATGAAATGATTCTCCCTGAACACTGTGCACCCCATCTTTCTATACTTGCAGTTATATTGGGGTGGTAATGAGACTACCCTAGGATAGACAAACATCTACCATAAGAGTCTCTATTTGCAAAAACAAACAAACAGACAATTTCAAACTCTACAGCCTTCCTCTTTTTGGTCCTTTAGAGAATTTAGCTAGGAGTTTGCTTAGGCAATAATAAGAGGTAGCCCTTTATGACTAAAAGCCTGCTGGAAGACATAACCCCACAGGAATATTGCAGATCTATGAAAAAAGCAGGATCCAATATCAGGCAGTACTAAATAGTGGAGGGGAAAGGGAAAAACTACATAACACTTCACTAAGCCTGGAGGAAAGAGGATAGTATATAGTTGTGATTAATTCTGACCACCCAAAAGTAATTGGCACAGAGACCTAGGCTGGTGAAGTATGAAATGTTCAGCATGGGAGGAGTATGAGACACTTTGATTTGTAGTCACCAAGGAAAGCACATTCAGAAGGGACAGAGTGAAAAGATGAATAATACAGGAGGACAAGTAGGGAGAAAAAAACACTGAAATTATCAGAGATCAAAGGAAGAATCAAATGTATACAAATAGATCAACAGGGAAAACACTAAAAACAAGAAAATGTGGCCCTAGATCTAGTAAACTAGTTTTAGGAATTTACAAATAAATACTGTGAAAGAAAGGCAAGTGACTCCACACAGAGACATAGAGAACCTGACAGAGATTCATAGAGAATGTGAGAACATGGAACCACAACATACTAATCCTGCTGAATAGTTCAAAAAGGAAATGAAAACTGAGAGAGAATTTATGATCTGCACATTAAAAATAACAGGAAAAACTAAAAAAAAAAACTTGGAATCTATGATGAAAAATTTCACCAAAGAAACAATGCAATTTTTATCTAAAGACCTAAGTTAAATTTAATGATTAAATTTAATATGAAAAAGATTTTCAAATACAAAACAGAAGAAATTCAAATAAATTACTATTTCGCACTCACCAGAAATATAGAAGGGAAAAAAATAATGTGTTTTGAACAGCAACTATTTAGCTCTGAAGGAAAATATAGATAAGAAAAAATTAAAAAGAAAATGTGCTTTTGTACCTCCTTTTTCATTTAGTTAATTCTACTTTTAAAAGAATTGTTTTCTTCAGTGGGTTTTTTGCTATTGTTGTTGTTGTTGTTCTTTTTTTTTTTTTTGCATTTCTCAATTTTATTTTTCAGGAATTGCTTTCTTCAGTCGACTTTTGTCCTTCCTTTTCCAGGATGTTGATTTTCTTTCATACCTCTCATTTCTTTCTCCATTTTTTCTACCTCTCTTATTTGACTTAAAAATTCTTTTTTGAGTGCTTCCAAAAAGGATTTTGGGGAATGAGATCAAGTTCTAACCTTCTTGGAGGTTTTGCATGTAGGCATGCAGACTCTTCTGAGTCAGTTTTGATCTTCCTAATCACCATAGTAGTTTTCTATGATCAAGGTTCTTTTTTGTTTCTTGCTCATTTTTTGGCCTATTTTATGGCTTTTAGGATTGAGCTCTTCTCCTGGGGTGCAGAGGCAGAACCCCAATCTTCTTGTACTAGAGTTGTGTCACACTGGCTTTTAGCACTGGGACCTTAGGCTTTTGGTGATTTTCTCGTTGCACTGGATTGGCCCAGCCTTGTCACACCTATTGTGTCAGTGTTCTGAGACTGTCAATTTGCCTTCTGTGCTCAGCTTGAACCACCACTGACCAACTGTGCCCCTGGACTATTGAGCCAGGACTGAGGGGGTCTCAGTTGATTATCTGTGCTGTGTGCTAGTTTGTCTGTACACCATCTGAACTGAGCTACATTTCTCTTTCACTCTAGTGAAACTGACCTTTCTTGAATCTTTCCAAGCTATCCTATGCTGCGAATTTGTTTCACTCCATCTCTTTTTAGGTTCTCTCTCTCCAGGATCTGTTTAGATGCTTGGTTTTAGACCGTTTCATGGAGAAACTGGGAAGAGCTCAAGAAACTTCCTGGCTCTCTCCATCATCTTGGTTTCACCACTAATCTACACTTCCTAATTAAAAATTAACTAAGTACAGATGTAGAGGGACCACTTTTACTGTCATTTAAAAAAAATCTATCTTAAACCAAAAACAAGCACCATATGTAATGTAGATACACTAGAATCTTTCCCCAGAAATATAGGAGAGAAGCAAGGATATTCATTTTCCCTACCATTATCTGACCAAATTCTGGAAATACCAGTGATAATGACAAGAGAATGTAATCAAAGAATAAAGAAAGGTAAAGAGAAGGTAAAATTATTCTTTGTTGTTGTTGTTGTTGATATGATGATTTACTTTGAAAAACCTAGAGGAATAACAAATATATTAATTGAGATGATAGTTTCAGTAAAATTGCAAATTACAAAATAAACCCTCAAAATCCAATAATATTTCTGTATAATAATAACATGGAATAGTGGAAAGAAAATTAGCTTGATTATTTCAAGCTTGATGTGAAGGAGATATTTGATAATTTAGCAAAGTAGCTTGAGAAATCAATGTCATAGACTTAAGATTATATAATAGTATGTATCAGAGGCAGGATAAAACCAGCTATTCTTTTTTCCATGGTTAGGTCTTCACCACTTTACCACAATGCCTTTTCTCAGGGCTAATGATATGTTTTATAATATTACTATCACTACCTACCAGTTCTCTGCATATACTATAGATGAATAATAAATGTTTATGCTGTGGGCTGAGGAATTTCATCTTAATTCAATAGAAAATTGAAAGCTTAACTTTGGTTAAAGCTTAGAGTAGCAGTGGTAATGGTGATGATGATGATGATGGTTATCATAGTATCTATGTAGTGCCTTGGCGCTAGCAAAGGGCTCTACTTGTATTCTCAAAATTAATATTCTTCCTTACCTTACCAAAATCATTTACATATGATAGAGAGTGTGTGGGGACAAAAGTCTGGAAAATGAGCCATCACTTTACATCTATTTCCTCCCTTTTAAATAACTCTTATCTAAATTGTCTATTGCTAAAAGGAAGATGCCATCTGACTAAAAATGCTCTATATGTGACACATTTTCTACTTTTGATCAAAATAAAATCTCTCTCTATAGTTTTGTTGTTGTTGTTGTTCAGAAATATTCTGGCTCTATAATCAATCTAAGATGTAAGATCTGGAGAATGCTTCCTATTTATGGTCTACAAATTACTACACTACAACCTATAATGTGTTTTAGATAGATTTATGAAATATAAAACTTTTAACAATTCATCACGTTTGTCTTTTATAAATCTGTCATAAATAAGTTGTTACAACTCTATATTTTTCCTTTATTCCCAATAATTTGAGTTCCCCACCAAAGGTCAAGATGAATGCACAAATAATGACATTTTAATTTATTTTGTTTCAGATCTATGTAGGGAATTACCTTTAGGGAAACTTCCTTTATCCATGTATATTAGCAATTTGTATGCAGTTTATAGTATTCATAGAGATTCATAGAGATTCTCTCATATTGAGATATTTAGTAATTGGCACAGTCACAATAAGTATGTGTAAGAGGCATAAATAAACCTACACCTTCTTGCCATCTAGTCACTACATTTCTGCCTCTTAGCACTGAAAGAACTTTGCTATCAGGATAATGATACAATTTTAAACAAAGATAAATTTATTTAGCCTCATATTAACATTATTTTAGAACTGATTTTATGTCTTCCACATAAATGATTAAGAGAGGAAGTGTAGAGTAATGGTTACAGAGCTGACCTTCTAGCCAGGAAGACCTACATTTTGTTTCTACCTCTTATATAAACTGAATATATGACTCTAAGCAAGTATCTTGCTCTCACAGTATTCTATGAAATTAAGAAAATAAAGTTGAATTCATCAATGAGTTCCCTATGTTAATGAAATTGCATGTCTAGTTTTTATCTCCAAGTAGTAGCATTTTTAAAAGTTACTTTTTTTAAAATAAAATTCTTTCCTACTAAACGATTTTGGAGGGTGGTGGTTTATTAATACATATGGTAAATCCATTTGTTGTTTTAGATCTTTCCTCTAAAAGCTTCCTTCCTCAGTTCTTGTCCCTGAGACAATGTTCCTACAGCCCAGCTCAAGGACTAAGCACTACAATGTTCCCCAGTCAATTATAAATTATACCACAGAGAATGGTAAAGACATACATAGATTGTAAAAGAGACAAGAAGGGAAGCCAGTAAGAGTGGCTAACCTAGTAAAAAGGAAACATCTGGCAGTTAGCGTTAGTGACATGCTAAAAAACAAACCCCAAGAAATGTGATTTTAAGACCTCAGAAACGAACATGAGGTTGGGATGGGTGGGCTTAGCTATAGCTTAATTATCTGGATTTGGAAGATGCTCAAGCTTAAATTTTAGATAGGAGACAAAAATGATTATTTATATGAACTATCATGATCAGTCTCCTTAACTTATATATCCTATTTCTTCAATTTTTTTCTGCCATTCACTATCATATAAGAAATGTGCTAAATGTTTAACAACCAGCTCTATTGTTGAGGTATAGACAATGTACTCATAATACAATTTTAAATTTAATCTACATTGGAGAGTGGCTGAATAAATTATGGTATATGAATGTTATGGAATATTATTGCTCTGTAAGAAATGACCAGCAGGATGATTTCAGAGAGGCCTGGAGAGACTTGCATGATCTGATGCTGAGTGAAACGAGCAGAATGAGGAGATCATTATACACAGCAACAAGACTATATGATGATCAGTTCTGATGGACATGGCTCTCTGCAACAATGAAATGTCTCAAACCAGTTCCAATTGTTCAGTGAAGAAAGCCAAATACACCCAGAGAGAGAGAGAGGGTTATGAAATGTGGACCACAACATAACATTTTCTTGCTCTCTATTGATGTTTGCTTGCACTGTATTTCCTTTCTCTGATTTTTTTTTCTTGTAGATACGATTTTTCTTGCATAACAATAAGTGTGGAAATATGTATACACATATTCGACTTGTCAAGTATTTTAACATAATTAACATGTAGTGGACTTCCTGCCATCTAGGGGAGGGGAAGGGACTGGGGGGAAAATTTGTAACGGAAAGCTTTGTAAAGATCAATGCTGGGGAACTACCCATACATATGTTATACAAATAAAAAGCTTTAATAATAAATAAATAAATAAATAAATTTAATCTACATTATCAACATGTTCCAAATCATATTCTTATGTGTAGAACATCAATAAAACAATAATTTTTTATTTTAACTATTGATTAATTTAACACTAATCAACTTAACAATTGGCTCTTGTGAGCTAGTTTGAGTTGCTTCCAGCATAACACTAGTATATTGCACCTAAAAGTTCACCATTCCTTGGAGATGCATGACTTCTAAAATCATGATCTTTAAAGTTGCAGTAGAAAGAGGACTGATTGTTGAGACAGTAGACGTGGTTCAGATTTAACTTCTTTTACTTATGTGATCATTGGCAAGGCCCTTTCCAAGGACAATTTTACTTCCTGATCACAGCCTTCTTTCCTCACATTTGTCTTTCATTCTTACTGAGCCTACTACCCTCCCTTAATTATGGCATTTAGTCCTTAAATACCTCTCCCAATTTTCTCAGCCCATATTCCTTCCTGACCTGTAAGTCCATGACTTACCAGTAATTTTTTCCTAGTCTTGTTGAGTTTTGGGGTTTTTTTAATTGCTTATTTTTGATCTGTACCTATGACTTTGTGAGTGTGATATTTGCCAGTGAAAAAATCCTCTCCATTAATTCAGTTCAACAAACTTTCTGCAATTTACACGATGAGCTAAGATACTGAGATATTACATTGCTAGATCATCATCTGATAGGTGACATTTCAGAAATAGGACTCAAATATAGGTCTCCCTAAATTCATCAATAAACATCTATCAAGCACCTACTGTGTTCAAAGCACTGAGCTTAGAGCTAGAATTTTTCAAAAAGCAAAAACAGTCCCTCCTCTCAAGGTGCCAAAGTCTAATGGGAAATACATTAAGCAAACAAATATATACAAACAAGCTATATAAAGGATAAATAGGAAGTAATTAACTAAGGGGAATCATTAAAATTAAGAGGAGTTGAGACAATCTTCATAAAAAGGATGGAATTTTGGTGGAGTTGAGGAGAGAGAGCATTCCAGACATAGATGAAATCAGAGAAACTTCCTGGAGCCTAGAGATAGGCTTATTCATAGAAAAGTAAGATCAGTGTTACTGGATTAATGAGTAAGTGATGGAGAATAAAGTGTAACAAGCCTGAAAAGGTTGGGAGGCAGCTAGCTTATGTAAGGCTTTGAAAGGCAAATAAAGGATTTTGTATTTGATAGTGAAGTTGTAGGAAATCACTGGAATTTATTGACTAGTTGGGGGACATGGTAAGAGTGTGCTTTAAGAAAATTACCTTAGCACCTGAATGGGGGATGAATAAGAAAGAGAAGACTGGAAATAGGCAGACCTGCCAATAGAATAATACAGTAGTCCAAGTGTAAGGCTAGGTGAGTATAGTTTGCTCCAGTGTGGAACCATGTACCCCAGTGTATCAGGGGACAGAATGGGAAATATTTGAAATGTATTGCAAAGGTGAACTCAATGGTCATGGTATATGAAAGATGAGAGATAGTAAGGATCTGAGGATGATACCTTGATTACAAGACTGGGGGAGTGGGAGAATGGCAGCAACCTTGAAGGTAGTAGGGTACTTTAGATATGGGAGAGAGCTTGGGTGGAAAGATAATAAATTTAGTTTTATAACAAGTTGAGTTTAGGATTTCTACTGGAAGTTAACTTGAGATTTCCAAAAGCAGTTGGAGAACAATCTGAAAAACGATCATTGTTCTAAATCTACTCAACTTTCTAAATTCCTTTTTTTCTATCAGTGGTATGATACAATATTCTATCTATGAAACTTTGCTGCCATTTTTGCCTTTTCCTTTTATCTCACTTCCGCAAATTCTACCTCAGCAACAACTTGTGCATTGATCTTCACCTTTGTAATGCTATCACCAGTCTAGTAGATAGTCTCTTTACAATTTGCTTAGCTTAATTCAAAGCTTCCTACCTCATTGGGGTCCAATGAGGACCATGACCTCTTATAGGTTCATGCAACTGAATTTGGGGATTAAATTATCTCATTCATTGGAACTTTCTGTGTCCAATCTCATTGTTGAAATTCAATTCATCAATTCATCAAATTCAAAACTGGAGCGACACTTCATATTAAAAGGAAGATAGGAAAGAGTCAAAGGGGAGTGACAAATTTGAAAATGTTTTAAAGAGGGAATAATGCCCTAAGAAGGTCCTTGAGTTGGTGGAAGGGAATAGGATCAAGGAATCAGGTGAGAGGCCAGAGAGAAGGATAAATAAGTACTGAATGACTTGAGAAATTTTGAAGAATGGAAGAAGGTAATTATTGGAATTTCAGTTACATGACTTTAGAAATCAGTGAAATCAGAACTAATTTTATATTATGAAAATAAAAGTGTAAATTTTCTTGAAAATATATGAAAATGTATATCATCAGGGAATGGGTAGGGCCTTAAGAGAAGTTATTGCTTTTGGATAGACATTACAGATAGTGAGCAAAAGAGCTGAGCAGAAGAAATATCAGGCACAAAAAAAATGTCAAGCTATAATAATTTGTCATGCTCAAGAATATAAAAATATTTTCAAAATAGATTATTTCCCTCCAAATTTTCACTATTTCTATCAAACACACCACCATTCTGCCAGTTTCCTAGATTTCAAACTTTATTTTCCTTGGTTCATCTTGGTTTACTTAACTACTTTTTCTCCATTTATTCTTCTGACTCCATTTTTTTCTGGGTTTTTAGATGGGTTTGTCCTTAGCTACTGTATTTGGTGCTCTTTTCTTCTTTCTCTATGTTCTTTCTCTTGATAATCTCATTCAGTCCCATCACTTCCCCTATTACCTCTTCAGGAAATTCACACAATCTTTATCTCTAGATTTACCTTAACTTTATGCTGCATTCCCAAATTTCCAAATGCCAACAGGAAATCCCTACATCAATAACTACTTGGTGTCCTAAACTTAGTATATCTGAAAAACGATTATTGTTCTAAATCTACTCAACTTTTTAAATTCCTTTTCTTCTATCAGTGGTATGATACAATATTCTATCTATGAAACTTTGCTGCCATCTTTGCCTTTTCCTTTTATCTCACTTCTGCAAATTCTACCTCAGCAACAACTTGTGCATTGATCTCCACCTTTGTAATGCTAAGGCCATCAGTCTAGTACATATTGTCTTTACAATTTGCTTAGCTTAATTCAAAGCTTCCTAAACTGAGGATCATGACCTCTTATAGGGTCATACAACTGAATTTGGGGATTGGGAAATTATGATTTTTTATCAATAAATGATTGTTTTGTTTACCCATTTTGTAAACCTATATACCTATAGTCATGTAAAAATTTCTTGGTTTAAAAGAAATCATGAATAGAAAAAAGTTTATGAAGCCCTAGCCTAGATCACTAGCCTTTTAAAAAGTCTTCATGTTAGATTAATTGTCCTTTATATAGATCAGATCTCATCACTTCTCTCATCAAAAAGCATTTCTATGGCTTCTTATTACTTAGCAAATAAAATGTAATACCTTTACCAAGCATTCAAACTAACACTACCCTCCCTTTTCAAGTGTATTTCATATTACAGGATTTTTCTTCAAAGTACATATTCAAAGTACATCAATACACTATACACTAGCTAGTCAAACTATTATTCTGCCCCAAACAAAGAATGAATTTTCCCATCTCTATGACTTTGATTTTTTCCATAATCCTCCATTGCCCTCTTTCCCATCTTTATCTTTAAATTTCTTCCTTTCCTTTAAAGCCAAACATAAAAACCATCTCTGCTATGAAGTCTGCTCTAATTCCCACTGTGAATTACAACTCTCTGTGGGTGATTATATAGAATTTTATATTCAACTTTTCTGGTGTATTTATCATAAATAGAACTTGTTTCATAATTAAAATCTCATGAAGCTTTTTGTGTTGTATTAGAACACAAACTTTATGAGAACAAGGATCATTTGTTATACCCACTGATTGTCTTTGTAAACAGCCTATAAAGCACATCTATGGCTGGGTTCCATCCCATGTCACTTCTACCTTCTTTGGAGGTAGGACTTTTCTGGTGACACATTTTCACTGGAGTTTTCCAGGTGGTCACATTTAATGGTTCAGCACTAAAAGATTTGATATTTTTATATGATTTGGGGTCCAATGAGGAGGGAAGGCCATTGAGGTAAAATATATATATATATATATTCTTTACACCTTAAAATGAGTGACATCTAGACTTTTCTTATACTCTTCTTGTTTGGAATGTAGCTCTTGCTAGGACTTCCTGTGCAAGTGAAAAAATAACTCTCCCCACACTAGGTGATTATTTTAACTTTAAATAAATGTACTACCTATGTGACAAAATCTTACTAATCTGTCTTTACTGCTTTGTATTACTTTTCCTGAATACAGGCATATGGCAAATGGAAAACATATGAGATACATATTTATATTGTTGGAAGAAGTATCCATATGAATTCAAGAATTTGGAACTCTTGGGTTCCTTAGTTAATATCATGAATGTATACCCTACAGCTACTGTTTCTCAGAGAAGATAACTAAAAGCAGGAAAGGGGAATTAATCCCTGGCCAACAAAGTTATTTGAACAGGGTAGTTCTGAGGTAAAGATAAAAAAATAAATTTATTCTCATAAAACATCTCATGTTTTCTTTGAGACATGTCTACCTCCTTGGAGTGTACAATAGAAGTTATATTTGACCCTCCCACATTAAAATCTTTGTCAACCTTCTTAGTCTTTTGTGTTCCAAACATTTCATATTGAACAAATGAATGAAGTTAGAATTAGGGTTAGAGTTGGAGAACTAAAATCCTGCTTTGTATAAGAAGCCTTCCCTCATCCCTTTAGTTTCAGTGTTTCTTTCATTGAATTATTTCCTATTTATTCTGTGTGTAGTTTTTTTGTTTTGTTTTGTTTTGTTTTTTGTTTTGTTTTTGTTATATATTTGTTTGCATGTTGTCCCCACCCATTAGATTTTAAGTTCCTTGAGAGCAGGGACTTTCCTCTCCCCCTCTTTTTGTATCCCTGGTGTTTACAATAGATCATCACATATATTAGGAACATAATAAATGCTTATTGATATGTTGATTATGAGTAACTCCAGTACTAGCAGTAATTGGGAATAAAAAGAAGTGTATTTTTTCTCAGCTATAACTGACACTTTCACAAAAATCAATGATGTATTAGGGAATTAGAACCTTATAACCAAATGTAGGTTAAAAAGAAATAGTAAATGCAGCCTTTTCAGACAATAATTAAGAAAACATTAAATCAAGGGCCATGTAAGTATAGATTAATAATTAATGATAATATAAAATCTAACCCTAGAGAATATATAGGTAAAAGAAAAAATCATAGAAAAAATCAATAATTTCACTAAAGAAAATGGCAGAAATTAAACAATATAAAAAATTGTAATGCAGTCAAACAATACTTGGGAGAAATTTTACATCTCTAAATGTATATACCAGTAAAAGGGAAAAAGAACAGATCAATGAATTGAACATGTAATTTAAAAACTAGAAAAAAGTAGAAAATATAAATCTTCAATTAAATGTCAAAATGGAAATCTTGAAAATCAAATGAGATTAAGAAAATTGAAAGCTAAAATAACCATTGAACTAAAAAATAAAATGAGATATTTAGTGAAAAAAATAAATAAAATAGATAAACCATAGGTAAATATGACTTTTTAAAAAAAAATGAAACAAGGAAATCAAATTACCAATATCAAAATTAGATTAATAGAAGAGGAAATAGAATAAATAACACTACCTTAGAATCAGAAATTGACCAAGCCATCAATGAGCTCTTTAAGATAAAATCCCCAGGATTAGATTGATTGACAAGTGAATTCTACCAAACATTTAAAAAACAATTTTTCCAATATTACATTAACTATTTAGAAAAATAGGTACGAGTGCTACCAAATTCCTTTAGGGATGCAAATATGGTTTTCATACCCAAACTGGGAAGAGCTAAAACAGAAAACAATAGGCCACCTTTCCTAATAGATAGTAATCTAAAAATGTTTAGTAAAAAACTATCAAGGAGATTAAAGCAACACATTATAAAGATCATATACTATGACCAGAAGGAATTTATATCAGTTTTAATCAGTATTAGGACTCTTTCAGTGTTAGGAAAAATACAAGCACAATAGACATCAATAAAACAACAACAACAACAACAACAAAATTGTATTATGTCAAAAGGTACAAGGAAAGTCTTTGAAAAAATAATTCCTATTAAAAACACTAGAAAACATAGGAATAAATGGTGTCTTTATTAAAATCATAAATATTATCTATCTAAAATCAAGAGTAAGCATTATCTGTAATAAGAATAAATTTGAAGCCCTAGGGATGAAGCAAAGATGTAATAAAGGACATTGTACTGGAATTGTTTGTACTGGAAATATTAGCTTTAGTAATAAGAGAAGAAAAAGAAATTAAAGGAATTATAATAGGCAATGGGGGGGAGGGGAACTATCAATCTTTGTAGATAGTAAGATGGTGTACTTTTAGAAAACTAGGGATCAACAAAAAAATTAGTTGAAACAATTAACTTTAGCAAAGTTGCAAAATAAAAAAGAAATGTACACAAATCATCAGCATTTCTATAGACTACAACCTAGCAATAAGAGAAATTTCATTAAAAATAACTACAATATTAAAATAAAATAACTTGATAATGTACCCACCATGACAATTCCAGAAACTATACGAACAGAATTACAAAACACTTTTCACACCAATGAAAACAGATCTAAGCCACTAGAGAAGTATTAATTCCTTATGGATAAGCTGAATCAATATTATAAAAATGATCATTCTCCCTAAGTTAATTTACTTATTCAGTGTCATAGCAATCAAACTACCAAAGAATTACTTTATAAAGTTTAGAAAAAAATAACAATTCATTTCAAATTTGGAATAATGAATATCAAGAGAATCAATGAAAAAAATTCAAAGGAAGGTACCCTAGAGTTCCAGATTTCAAACTATATAACAAAATGATAATCATTAAAACAATTTGGTACTGGCTAAGAAATAGTGGTGGATCAGTGGAATAGATTAGGTCCACAGTACACAGTGGTAAATGATGGTAATCTAACATTTAATAAACACAAATATCCATAGTTTAAGGGTAAGGGCTCACCATTTACAAAATTTATTAGGAAAACTGGAAAGTGGTTTGGCAGAAACTTGGTATAGAACAATAACTCACACTGCATACCAAATTAAGGTGAAAATGGATGAATAATTTAGACTTAAATGATGATATCATAAGTAAATCAGGGTAGCATGAGCTAGGGATAAGGAAAGACTTTATGATCAAACAAGTGATAGAGAGGATCCCAAGAAATTAAATGATTAATTTTGATTATATTAAATTAAAAAATTTTGGTGCATTCAAAACTAATGTAGACAAAAAATTAGAAGGAAGACAAAATTAGGGGAAATTTTACGGATAGTTTCTATAATAGAAGACTTAACGCTCTTTTTTTTCCCCTGAGGCAATTGGGGTTAAGTGACTTGCCCAGGGTTGTTGCAGCTAAGAAGTGTTAAGAATCTGAGGTCAAATTTGAACTTCAGGGCTGATAGTCTATCTACTGCACCACCTAACTGCTCCTAAAAGCCTCATCTGTAAAATCATCCCCATTGATAAATGGTCAAAGGAAATGACCAGACAGTTTTTAGAAGAAGAAATTTAAGCTGTGCATAGTCATAAGAAAAAATGTGTTGTCATTACTAATCAGTGATTTTTATATATATATAAGTAAACTTTCAATCTTCTCTAGCACTAGCTCAGTGTTCTGTGCACTCTAATTTCTTAGTAAATGTTCAATAACTGAAATCTAATATAAAAAAGTCGTTAAGTAGGCAGTATTGTGTATGTTCATACAGAAAGAAGATCATTCTTGTGGCTAAGGAAACCTTGCTAAGTCTTATAAAAACACCGGTTTTACTTATTGATTTCCTGTAATCATACCTCTTCCTGCAAAGCTGTAACGCCCTCTTGATATCTAGAAAGAAAATATTTACAAATCACTTTAAAATACTTGGCTTAAAAACAAATATGTGATAAAGAAAATGCTTAGGAGCTTTTAAAATAAATGACTAAATGGAGCTGAATATCTATTTGTATGAGACTTGAAAGTTAGATAATAAAAATCAGGGATCCAGTCATTGGGATCTAACACTGGTTAACTTTTATACTCCCCTAACCTCCCTTGGTTTCCTTTCTTCTTTTAGAATCCAAGGATGCTTAATCTCCAAACCAATTTTTAGCAAAGTATCCTAGAAACATATTCACCTTGAGCAACGAATAACTAATAATGTTTATTTCCCTAATTCTAACTCTATGTTTAAATTATAGCAGAGAATAAAGACCTATGTTGGCTTAAGCTTTGATATTAAAAATAATAATAATAAATTAAGGAATTTAAGCAATCAGCAAAACAGGAGAAAAGTTTTTTTGAGGGGAAAGAAGGCGTTTCCGTACAAAAGTAGTTCCTTTTTCAGTATCTTTCAAATTTCTTAATTCTCCAGATTAGCAAGGACACACATTCACATCACATGATCTTGAAATCAAATTTTGCCTTTCCTGGAATACATCAGAAACCTATTCACTTTTGACCTAGATTTTCTTTAACTCATCACATGAAACCACTCTTATAATTGGCAGTCTTTCAGTGTTAGCTTCTGAATTTAGGGTAGTTAAACAAAAAACAAATGTCTGCAGAACAAATGTGTTCTAGGTAGACATCAAGTATGTGTGGGAAAGGAATGGGGGTCGGGATTAAAATTTAAAAAAAATTAAAAAAAACAAAAAAAAAACAATCCTAGTCCTAGGCTTTATGGAGCTTGGTCTAAGGCAGTGTACCAGATTTTATATATGTATACATATAGATGTGTGTGATTATATAGATTATACAGATCATATAACCATATCAGCCATATAAGCAAATTATCTTTTAAGGTTTGAAGGGAAAATGTCATTAGCAACAAAAGGGAATCAGGGTACCTCTTCATGGAAGAGGCATTTGATCTGGGCTATAAGGCTAAGTAGGGATTTATTTGATAGGAAAGAATGGAAATTATAAATATAAGGAGTAACATGAGCAAAGTGACAGAGGGAAGAAAGGACTTGGCATTTGGGGATATGGAGCATAAGTAGCTTGGTTTGACAGGGTGCAGATTAGATGAATGAAAATAATAAGAGAAGGATGAAAGGGCAAAAAGATGAAGAAAAATAATAGGGAAGTGTGTGTTTGTGGAAGGCCTCAAATTTCAGTTTAAGGAGCTTGAACTTTACTCTGTAGACAATAGGAAGTCACTGAGTTATTTTTAGCAGAAGAATGCCATGACCAGAAATATGCAGAGGGAGATAAGTCTGGTTGTAATGGGAAATATGAATGGGAAAGAAGAGGGGGGAAGTAGAAATGACTTTTAGGAGGATATTTTAGTAGGTCAGTTCATTGGTAAATGAGGACACATATGGGAGTAATCTCAGTGAGAATGTAGAGAAACTAAAGTTATTCCATGTTGCATTTTTTTATTTTCACTTAAATCACTTTAATAGGATTTCATTGCCCCAAACGTCTCTTTGAACAACTTCAGGCTTATCTCTTCATCTTAGATTTTAATGGCATGTACATTCACTATCATGATGATACCACTCAAAATGAAGCAAGTAGTCTTTCGTTTTTTATTTTCCTCATTGTCTATTACCATTCTGCCAAGCAGCAATACTATTCTCCCATCCTATCCCTGTCTCTTTCTCTGTGAGAGGGAAATAGGATAAAAGGTAAGAATATTTGATAGCTAAAAGGGGAAAGTGAGATATGTCCAAGGGGAGGGAAATGTATGTATTGTTATTTGTGATTATGTGTGCATATACAAGAGCAAGAGTGAGAAATAGACACAGATAATATATATTAAATATATGTCTATATACATATAAATATGCATGCCTATTTGTGTACATGCACATTTGTGCATAGGTGTATATTTTGTGATGACTAAGCTTCTCAAGGGTAAGGTTTTTTTATTCTCTATATTTGTATCCCTAGCATGTAGAGCAATACCTGGGATATGGTAGGCACTTGAGAAGTGCCTTTTGATTGATAGACTAAAATGATATTTTCATTCTTGGTCAGTAATCAAGAGACTGAGGAACTACTCAATTTGGTATAATTGAAGATACTATCTTAAAATTATGTTTCATTAAAAAATAAGACCATAGACAGTGACAGAAGGAACCTATAAAATCAATAAGTCCAATATCTTCATTTTTTGATAAAAAATAAATCTAGACAACTAAAGTGGCTTGTTCAACAACATATAGATATATGCATATAAACATATGTACATATATGTGTATATCCAGAAAATGTTTAATGTCCTACATTTCACATAGAAAAAATGTAATATGTGCTTTAGATGTATTTTAATGAATTAATATTTATTATTAGCAGGACAAGGACACTCGTTTTTCATGAGTTTCTATACTTGTATTAATTATATTAGTCCTGAGAGAAAAAAACTTCCAGTTTCAAATGCTGATCACACTGATTTCATGATTATGTTTTCCATCAGGAATATATGGAAAGTATTTTTTTTTTAAATCTGCTTTGCTAAATTCTTAATTTTTGGTCTCGTTTTACTGTTTTTACTTATTGTGAATCATGAAAAATTCAGTTTATACATAATTTCAGACCATCTTATTCTTTGAATCTGAAAAGATTTGGAGTGATTTTTAAAAGGAGATGGGTAACAACTCCTGGA
The DNA here is from genome assembly GCA_023553655.1 of Myrmecobius fasciatus. Taxonomy (NCBI): domain Eukaryota; kingdom Metazoa; phylum Chordata; class Mammalia; order Dasyuromorphia; family Myrmecobiidae; genus Myrmecobius; species Myrmecobius fasciatus. The sequence continues at coordinate 5,629 of JAJPUD010013116.1, read as the reverse complement.
TTTACCATGTGAAGGGTGAATCCCAGAAGCTTCCTTCCTAAAAACATGAATTTTTTAGTGTTCATTCCCAGAAATTTGGATTAGTCTCTGTAATTTTCCACTACATTCTCCAAAGCATGACTTCAAAAAGGCAGATGTGAAATCTGTTCAGGAAATAACAGTGAATATGTCTCTATTTATATTTGATTCTGATTCCAACCTCTTTAAAAAGCTAAAATATAATAAATAATGAATGAAATGCATATGTGATAAGAGTGAAATCAAAAAATAGATCTAGAGAATACCCCCAGATGACTCTCTACTAAGGAAGAACTTTCATTTTTTAGCTTTTATTTAGCAACCTAGACACAAGCAATCTGGAAAAGTTACCATCAAAATATAACTCCTGCTCATCCTTAAAGAGCCAGTGTAAGCTCCACCTTTCTGTGTAGCTATTCTGATTGCCTAAGCCAATAGTAACCTATTGGTCCTCTGAGACATCCTGCTCATTTGAAAACTAAAATGTGCTGATTTGCATTGTTGATTATTTTTGTCATCTATATTCCTTGCCTTTTCAGCTAGACTATAAGCTCCTGGAGTACAAAAGCCATGCATTATCAATTTTATTGCCCCTTAACTCCTACCATAGAGCTTTGCTCATAGGTGGTTGTGTTTAAGTTAAGTGAAATGAAATGGAGTAGAAAAAAAGGTTATTTAGCAGTTACTACGTGTTAAGCACCGTGATAAGTACTAGGAATACAAATAGAATAGCAAGAGTCTCCACTTTCAAAGAGCTTCCATTTTAATAGGGTGTAACAACACATTAAAGAAGGTTCAGTTTTGTGACAAGTGAAAAAGCCAGGTCCTCCTTAGGGTCTGACAAGCAAATCAACAGAATAGATGGGACATGACAAAATATCTGTAAATATACACAAATTCCCTTAGGAATAGAATATGCATTCTTGAATTTTGTAAATCCCACAGAACCTTTTTCTAATAATACTTTATAGATTAGATAGTTTAGGTTATGTGGGATCAATTAATCCCCAAATGGTACAGAAATTATATCTTTTTATTTTGTGTGATTCTTGCCTTCAAAGATCTGACCAGAGACTGTCTTTGCATTGTTTTAGTATCCTGTGGATACCAATGATCCATTGAAGCTCTTTTTTTTTTTTTTTTTTTTTTGCTATTTCTTTATTTTGTTAGGTAATTTTTATTTTAGATACTTAAATAATATGTATCTAAGGAATGTAGTTGTTTACTTGTTATCTAAAATTTCTTTAGTGGAAGTAGGGGATGTTGGGGACATACCAGCATGGAAACTACCTTGATATGGGACACTTTCAGGGTAGAAATACCCTGCACCAGTAGAGATTGACAATTTATTCAAAATTTAAAGTCATATTTGTCTGGAGCATTAAGAAGTTAAAAGAGAAACAATGAACAATTTGCCAAATGTCACAAAGCTGGATGTGCCAGAGGCACAGCTTGAATCCCAATTCTCCTGATTTCATAGCTGCCCTTCTCTATCTACTATGCCATATTGTCTCTCATGACTCAAAGTTCTAAGAATTTTAATAGTGACATGAGAGTAGCCTACTCAACATTTGGAAATGAAGCTAAATTCTGTGTGACAATCATCCAACTGATACTGAGTAGCAGTTCACTTAGTAGAGATAACTAGGAAAATTGAGGATGTATTTATTCAATGGAGTTAATCTTAAAATGCATTCAGTAAAGAGTTTGGGGCATGTAGTCTATAAATAGTGGGGATTAAATTTCAACTCTCAGAGTTACTAACAAGTTACTAGCTAGTTATGGTGAATGAGTAATTTAATCCTTCCTAGATTCAATATCTTATCTGTAAAATTAGAAATATATACACCTATAGTGCCCATCTATCTAGATTGTTATAACCATTAACTGACACAAAATATGTATAGAATTTCATAAATCTTGTTCTTTACAAGTGTAAGTAATGATCATCATTATTAACTGAACAGTTTAGTTCTTTTTTTTTTTTTTTTTTTTTTTTTTGCTTAGGCAATTGAGGTTAAGTGACTTGCCCAGGGTCACACAGCTAGGGAATGTTAAGTGTCTGAGACCATATTTGAACTCAGGTCCTCCTGACTTCAGGGCTGGTGCTCTATCCACTGTGCCACCTAGCTACCCTACAATTTAGTTCTTATCAAGCTACCAGGCAGGATTTCTTAGGCTCATATGAAATAAGATTAAATACTGATAAAGGAACTACTGAAAATTGCTTACATATAGTTTGAAAGCACTAGTGATTAGAACTATGGAGAAATAAAAAGAAAATGTTCATGAAATGATAGCTTTTTCTCCTTGACCTTCCCATCTTACCAGAATAGTTGTTATTTTCTGCAAATGATAGCCAATATTCATAGCCTCAGAATGTAATTTTGAAAATTTGGAAATTTGAAGAAACTAACTAAACATATAGTTAGGGCCCTGCCATACCTACTGCAAAGGGTATCAGTCAAATTATGGAGAAACTGGGGTTGAAAATTCTGTGACTGAAGAAGATGGCAAATGGAGGGCAGATGCATGAGCAAGCTGGAATTCTAGTCATCTAACTGACCAACTTTCTCTACTAAGCTAATAAGACTTTTGTTAATATCTGAGAGTGTGGATCTGATGCTTGTCTAGCACTACCATAAAGGTAAGATATGTAGGGAAGAAGATAGTTCCCTTTTACTATCAGTCAAGCAACCAAATATTTCATAAGGTAATCTGAGCTTGAATGAGAATCCAACCTTCTTTGCTACTCTGGAAGACAGTTCAGTATAGAATTCAAAGTCCCTCCCCTACCTCCTTTTTTTTTTTTAAAACTGAGATTCTGAATGAAATATAAATGACTTATTAATCAACTAGCAACATTTTTTTCCTAAATAATCTCAATGAGTTTTCTCAAAAAATTGAGTGTTGCTAGATAATCCTTTAAGAACAAATGGTATTAGATTCTGAGCTATTTTCGAGAGGTTTTAGAATGTTGAGGTCTGATATTATTTTGACTTGGATGATGATGATATTAAAAGTAATTATAATGTTTCTATAGTACTTTATAATTTGCAAAAAATACTTTACAAACAGTATGTCATTTTATCATCATACCAACCCTGAGGTTGGGGATATTACTATCTTCATTTTATGAATGAGTTAGATAGAGGTTAAATGACTTGATCAGAGTCACACAGCTGGTAAGTGTAGATCTGAACTCAGTCTGCTCACTCCAGGTTCAGTATTCTATTTATCCATTGCACAAACTGCCTGAAATTGAGAACAATTGCTGATTGTGTGTGTGTGTATGCTTATCAGAACTATTATTCCCTAACAACCTATTGAAATCCTGCTGAAATTACTATGATGCCTGGTGCTCAGGGCACTGAGAGGTTATTTTATAGTCAATACGTGACATCCAGGTTATTCTCTCTCCAAAATTTAGCATGCCTTTTATCTCTCAATATGTATTTTAGTAGTCAGTGAAATCAGTGAAAATCCAAAGGGGGGAAAAAAATCAAAATCTCCACATAGACAAAGTGGTGGAGATACTTATGTTTATTTTAGACTTGATAGTTGTGTTTGTTTGATTTCAATGATTCCTTTCAGTTAATAATTAAAGATAACATTATTTCCATTCACATTTTAGGAATATGTTAATTGATGTTCACTAAATGGTTTCTAAATTCATAGGATTTAAAGTTAGAGATGTTCTTTGAGATCACCTCCATTATGCCCCTCATTTTAGAGATATTCACTTATCATACTTCAACAATGAGATAGATCCCATTCTGAAAATGTGAAAACCAATTTTTCAAATAGAATCACTTCAGATCTCAAAATCTTAAGCTTGTTTCCCTGCTCCTTCTTCTATTTAACAAACTTTTTTGTTGCCTACTTTGTATAGCTAGATTTAAAGGTCTTAGTATTGCCCACTTTGCCTTCATTTCTATATATATAAAAGATTCAGTTTGAGAAAAGAGAGGTTTAATTCTCCCTACAGATTCAGAGTGATAGCAAAGAGGTACATTTCAAGTCATTGTCTTAGATCAAGAACTGGCAACTTATCATTTATTTTTCTGATATCATTACTTTTTGGTTTCCCTAATACCTACTGATGATGAAACACTAAATAATATTGTGAGGAGTGGTGGGACAAAATGAATTAGTACATGAACTCTTATCTGAGACCTCACAGAAAGAGAGGAAGGGAATATCTTTCCTCTTTAGAGAAACTGGGCAGAAAACTAAGCAGAGTGAGCTAACATCCTTAATCCTGTGAAATCAAAATGCCTCTCCAGAATCATATTTGCATAAGGTATTTTTACTAAGGTGCAATAAAACTTTGAAAAAAATACACAACCTCAAAGGTTATGAAAGGACAGTTTGAACAAGGGTTTCAAAGAGCTCATAAGGTTAAAGTTCAAGTGGAGTAGACAGAAATGTAAGAACATTTATTTTCAGATACTCATCTTATCTTTGCTCTATAAGGAACACCTGTGCCCCACCCATTCAGAGTACCTGGGGCAAGCTTGGCTGAGAATAGGCCTCTGACTAAATTGGAAAAGAGGAGGAAAATTTTAAAGAGGAAATGATCTCATAAATGCTACACAGTGTAGTGCAATGGAAGAAGTTACATTGGAGTCCAGAACCTGAAATCAAAACCTAGTTCAACCACTTAGTACCAAAGGGTAAATCAGGTCATTTTTTCTGTCTCTCATTTCTTCCTTTGTAAAATGAGAGTATCAAAGGAAATGACTTCAAATGTCCACTTCAGGTCTAGAGAAAAAAAAAATGCTCTAAATCACTACTGATTAGAGAAATGCAAATTAAAACAACTCTGAGGTACCACCTTATGCCTCTCAGATTGGCTAAAATAAATAGGGCACTATATGCCTAATTCCAAGAGAAAACAAATCTGAAAGCAGTCACTTAAAAAAAAAAAAGTAAATCTGAAAAAATGGCATTCATTATCTTTGAAATTGACAAAGAAAACCAGTCTCTTAAGGAATCAACATCAGAAGGTATCCACTTTCTGGATGAACTCATTTCAGATCTACAGAATGGTTTTTTTTTAATTCTATGAGGCAGGTAGCATGTAGCTTGAGTAATCTGACTACAAAGTCATCTATCTAGTATATTTCAGGACTAGAACTCAAATCCAAACAGAACTTCTAAATCTAAAAAAAGCATTCTTACCATCATACCATATTGCTAAGAATTCTCCTTTTTTTTTTTGGTTTGCTACTTCAAAAAAAAAAAATGCCTAACAAAGAATCGAGAATGCTTTACTAGATAGATGACTTTGTAGTCAGATTACTCAAGCTACATGCTACCTGCCTCATAGAATTGAAAAAAAGCTATTCTGTAGATTTGAAATGAGTTGGTGGCAAATAAGGATCAAAGCACAAAGATAAACAAACTAGCATCTAAATCTAACTTTCCAAGTTACAGATCCTATCTTGAATCTCACCAAGCAACGAAGAGAATGCCAGTATAGTTTGTGTTCCATTTGCTTTCACTAAGCTCTGTACAGAGATAAACTTCATAAGTCTAAATTGAAAGCATTGTACTAGTGTTATCACCTTAATATAGAAACTTTTTCTGCTCTCTTCTTTTTTTTTTT
>JAJPUD010013115.1:26049-36536 GCA_023553655.1 Myrmecobius fasciatus | reverse complement strand
ACATAAAAAAACACAGCGCTTATCATGCTGCTTTAATAATGTATCCTAAATCCATTGGCCCTGGATGTGTCTATTAACTGGCTGGGCCAGTGAGTTAGCTTGTAGTATGCATGGGTTCACTGGGGGGGGGGGGACCCAGTATTAAAATGAATGAAAAGTTTACTGGGAGAAGAAAAACTTTCCTGGATACATTGTAAAAGGGCTCAGACTTAGTGTGCTGGGGGACAAACTGCAAAGCTTTGTATCCAGATAGATTCTAATAAGAATAAAGACAATTTCCCTAAAACCATCTTACTAATCGTTTCTTATACCATAATAGTACTCCGTCAAAATCATATGCCACAACTTGTTCAACCATTCCCCAATTTATAAGCATCCCCTTGATTTCCAATTGTTTCCACAAAAAGAATTGCTAAAACCATTTTTTACAAATAGGTCCTTTTCCCTTTCCTTAGATTTCTTTGGTATATAGACTTAGTAACATTACTGAGTCAAAGGAGATAGTTTTATAACTCTTGGGCATGGATCAAAATTTCTGTCTAGAATGCTTGGACTAGATCATAACTCTGTCAGTAGTGCATTAGTGTCTCAATTTTCCCACATCCCCTTCAGCATTTGTAATTTTTCTTTTTTATTTTCAATATTAGCCAATCTGTGAATTGTAAGACAAACACATACATGCACACATATATGTAAATAAAATTCAAAAATCTCATGTTAAAAACTCCTTATTAGATACTAGTTCAGAGTCAGGAAGACCCAATTGCTAATCCTGTCTGAGACACATAGTAGGTATGATCTTGGGCAAGTCAAGTCAGTAACCTCTCTCAGACTCGGTTTCCTCATTTGTAAGATGACAGCACCTACTTCTTGTGGACATTATGAGGATCAAGTGAGATAAAACGTGCAAAACACTTTGCACTAATATTTAAAGCACTTATACATAGTTTGGTGTCAACTTGCCTTATTCATTTTCTCAGGACCAAGTCACATGTAGATGCTTAGGGGTGAAGATTCATAAATAGCAATTAATAATATCTACAAATAACATCTTCCAGAAAAGAAAAGAGGGTACCAAGTTTTAGTGCCTCCATCCTAACTCAGGCTTAATGGAAAGAAGAATTGATCTAATCATTATGGCAGTTTCTACTTTTAGATACATCACAAATTATAGTTGTGGAGATAGAAGACATTTAGTCCCCTTCCCTCCTCTCTCCCCAAATCCCTCCATTTTGGCTTCCTGACTATAGGTTTTACCAACAGGTAAATTATTTCACTGAAGAAGTCACAATTGCTTTTTAAAAAAAAAAAAATTAGTTAACAAGCATTTATTTTCTTCCCCTCCCCATTAAGAAAATTTTTTTTAAAAAATCCACCCCTGTAACAAATTGCATTATAAAGCAAACCAGATCCCCAATGTTATCCATATCTAAAAATGTATGAATCATTTTATATTTTGAGTCCATCTACTCTCTGGGTTTAGCATTCCTCATTAGCAATCTTCTGTAATTTTATGTTTGGTTATTTCTTCATTGTTTTGATTAGAGTTGTTAAGTATTTTAAAGTTTGTTTTCAAAATGTTGCTGTTGTATAAGTTGTACTTAATTCATTCTGCATCAGTTTATTCCAGTCTTCCCAGGTTTCTCTGAAACCTAATGACTATTCACCATTTCCTATGATATAATAGCTTTTCATTTCATTAATATACCATAATGTGTTTGGTATATGCTCCCCAATTGAAGGGTTTCCCTAAGTTTTCAGCTTTTTACCTCTGCTAATAGAGTTGTTTTAAATATTTTTTGTACCTATGAGTCCTTTGTTTCTTTCTTTGTTCTCTTTGGGCTATCACTAAATCAACAGATATGCATAGTTGAGTTACATTTGGGAGCATAATTTTAAATTGCTTTTCAAAGAGGGCTGAACCACTTTAACCATGCTACCAAAAAGCCTTAGTTTTTTCAAATTTAGGAAGAAGCTTATCTTGAAAGCAGTTCCACAAATACTGGGTAGGTGTGTAAAATAATAATTCTTATTATAATTGCATAAAATTAATTGAATCCTAAAGGCATTCCATTTCTTTTATGGAGTTCTGCAAGTGAGACTAATTTCTCTTTTATAGTTCAAGGAGCTTTCCTTGCTTCCAAATTAACACTTAATTTTCTATGAAATGTTCTTGAGCCCTGGCATTCTTTTTGTGTGTTTTTTAAAATTTAATTCCATGTGCCACAGGGCTCTGATGTAATAATTACTTATTAAATTGAAAATTAAAGGATGCAATTAAACTTTTGCAAATTTTTGCAGAATACTTCAAAGTCTAGTCAGTCAGTTGGCCAGCTGGTACTAATTAAGTTCCTACTATACAGAACTGATTTACCATTCTTCAGACCTTTACCTAAATTGGATTTTTTTTTGTAACATAAATTTGTCCCTACCCACCCACTTCACTTAGCCTATGTAAAAAAGGCATACACAAAACAAAAACTTTATGCAGGTCACAAAATATACTAAAATGCAGATATATTAGATGCTATACTGTGATAACAAACAGAATTATGGAATGAAAAATAAAATTAATAATAAAGTATGCACAGTACATAAAGTTAACATAGATATGTTAAGATATTGCTCCTTTCCAACCCATTGCACTCAGCCTTTATTGCTGGTGATTAACTATGCGACTTTTTTATGAAGTTATCAAAAGATATTTGGACAGAGATTCTCTTTTTTCCCTTATATATGAGGATATAAAGCAATGTTATTCTCAACTAGTCTTTGAAAAAAAATCTTGACGTATCCAGATATCTTTTCAATACAAGGATAAAATTAATTTAAAGATGAAATGCTTCTTATGGCTGTTTCTTGTGAATCTTTTAGTTTGACCTCCAAAAGTTTCTAGTTAACAAAGCTTCCTGTTCTTTTTCTACAATCTTTGCAGCTAGCATCTCAGCTGGTTCCTTATCCTGCAGTTCTCTGTGAAACTCAATCAACTCCTCTACATCTTTCTCATTTACTTCTAGCTCCAATTCTTATGAGAATTTTGATCTTGTTACTCATATCTTTAAATGTTTGTCTTTGCCAAATCCACTGGGACAAAACTTCTAGTTGTGTTTTTCCCCAAACTTTCTTCATACATATTTGCTATATCTTCCTATGCCTTAGCAATATTCTAGATGCCTGGTAAATATTATGGGACTTCCAGAAATCTCTCAACATCAAGTCTTTATCTGTATCTAAAGCTGCAGATGCCTGAGCAAATGTGGAAATTCTTTAAAATCATTCCCTGACTCACTGGTTGTAATAATGTGGCAGTGTAAAGAGAGACCACTTTTATGTTTTCTTTAAAATCCAGATAAGGAGGGCCTGGAGCATTATCCAAAAATGAGTAGCATCTTGAAAGAAATACTGTTATCATTATAAAAATTGTGGGAGTGAAGCTATGCAAAAACCATTATTCAAAGATGATAAAGTCTATCCATGCCTTAGGATTAATGAAATGATGCACAGGTAATATCTCCTTGTTGATTCCTTTTTATGCTTTAGGATTTTCTCTATGGTCCACAAGAATAGGTTTTAATTTGCAAGTCCCAAAGGTATGCTCTCCAAGCAGAAATGACTATATTTTGAAGCTTTATGCCCCAGCATAGATTTTTTAAGCATATTTCTATATTTTTCATGTCATGCAAGAAAAATCAGACCAAAAAGGAAAAAAATCATGAGGAGAAAAAAAGATCAAACTTAAAAAAAAAGATGAAAATACTGTTCTTCAATCTACATTCAGTTTCCATAGTTTTCTCTCTGGATGCAGGTGGCATTTTCCATCCCAAACAATTGGATTTGTCTTGAATCACTGTGTTGTTGAGAAAAACTAAGTCCATCCCAATTGATCATCATATAATCTTATTACTGTGTATAGTGTTCTCCAAGTTCTACTCACTTCACTCACATCAGTTTATCTGTATTTCCAAGTTTTTCTGAAATTAACCTGCTCATCATTTCTTATAGAACAATAATATTCCATTATATTCATATACTATAACATATTCAGTCATTTCCCAACTGATGAGCATCCACTCAATTTCCAGTTCCTTGCCACTACAAAACCAGTGTAATTTTTTTCTCCACCAGAGTGTAGCTTTGAGATGGCATTCTTCGATATAATAGAATGATTTTGTCTATAGTAAAGATTTGCTGTGGCAAGTAGGAAGCTTTGTTATTTCTTTTTTTTTTTCCAGGAACTTCTTTTTTGCCAGCAGCCTATCCCAACACTTGCACGTTATGAAATCCTGTGTAATTTTTAAATCATGCAAACAGAACATTTCTGGAAATATTTGTGTTCCTTCAGGATACTTCACCTTTAAATTTTTGAAGAAATTTCTAGTCTTGACTTGAATTGTCAGTTTCCTCATCTATAAAATAAGCTGAAAAAAGAAATAGTGAATGATTCTAGTGTCTTTGCTAGGAAGACCCCAAATGGGGTCATGAAGAGTCAGACTAAATAATAACAACTAATGTGTCAGGCATTTTACTAGGTACTAGGAATACAAAATATTGTATTGTCCCTGCCCTCAAAGTGCTTATATTTATCTAGAGTAGCAATGTCTGGGGGCTGGAAAGAGAGATTGAGTGGGAGCCATTTAAGACATTGAGTAGGGGTTGTCTTATTTGAGAATATTCTTCTGAGTTTGGTCTTCAATCCATGTAATTAATGGTGTCTTTATCTGTAGAATAATACCTCCTTTTTACTGAAACTGGTAAGTTGACTTCATGCAAAAGCTGCCTTTTTTGTCTGCTACTTATCCAAGCAGCATCCTTCATTAAGGCAACGCTAATTCACGTGCCATCAATAATAATTTTTATCCCCTCGTGTTTTCTAATTGTTTTCATTTTCATTTCCAAGTCTATTGACTTACACTCATGAGATAGTTCACTTTTCCCCTCAAGAGCATATTTACCACCAATCATAGTGAAAGTGAGATGAGAAAACTAGAAGAATGAGCTTTGAGAAAAGGCCACTGGGTTTGTCAACTAAGAAATCACTAGTGACTTCGTAGAGAGTCATGAGCTTAGAAGACAGATTGTAAAGAACTAAAAAGAAAGAGAGGGAGAAAAGGAATTAGAGAGACCTATTGTGGATGGCCTTCTCAAGAAAGCAGAGATATAAGAGAATAACTACCAGAGATTGAGGGGTCAAGCAAGGTTTTTTTAAGAACAGGGTAGGACATATATATGTAGGCAGTAACAAAGCTTCCAGAAGACAGGTAACAATTGAAAATTAGTGAGAGAATAGAAATAATATAGGGGTAATTTGCTGGAAAAGCCAGGAGGATATGGGATCATGTGCATGAAGAGGGGTAAAAGGAAGGGTCACCTCTTCACATGAGACAAGAGTGACTCTTGAGATGGTGGCAGAAGACATCTGGATGGTGTGAGATAAGAAACAACATAGAGAGAGAGCTCTGAAAATATTCTTAATATTTTCAGTGAAATATGAGTCAGGACTCAGCTGAGAAGGTAGAAAAAGGGTGGGCTCTGAAAGTTTGAAGAATTATGAAAAGTTTGGAAAAGCCACTGTGGTGAGTGCCATGGTGAGGATCTAGTCGAAATTACATAACATAAACTTGTAGTGGATTCACTTGTTTTATGAGGCAAAAAGTCTATATTTATACATTACCAAATGCTACATGGTGTATGGTCCATTAAAACCGGCACAGAATTTTGCATCAAGGAATCTGAGTTTTAGTGTTAGCCTGCTAATTACCACTTGTGGACCAATTATAGACTATCAGTTTCCTCAGCTATAAAATAATTCTAGGATTTCTAAGATTCTCTCCAACTCAAAATTGATGATCTTTAAAAAATACATAGTTTCAGGAAATAGAAGCTCTTCTGGTAAAGAGAAAAGTGTATGGAACCAATCCATGGGGATTTATTAAGGATTGTTAAGGGTGGCTAGGTAGTGCAGTAGATTGAGCATCAGACCTGGACTCAGGAAGATTCATGTTCCTGAGTTTAAATTTGACCTCAGACACTTCCTAGCTGTATGACCCTGGACAAGTCGCTTAAGTCAGTTTCCTCATCTGTAAAATAAGCTGAAAAAAAATAGTGAATGATTCTAGTATCTTTGCCTGGAAAACCCCAAATGGGGTCATGAAGAGTCAGACAAGACTAAATAACAACAATAATTTTTTTTACTTAGGTGCATAAATATGAAATAGTCCCTGCTCCCAAAGTGCTTACATTTATCTAAAATATCTAGGTCTGGGAGCTAGAAAGAGAGATTGAGTGGGAGCCATTTAAGACATTGAATAGGGGTCCTCTTACTTGAGAATTTGGGGCCAGTCTTCTAGGGTGAGAACCTTTATGGGATGACCAGATTGAGGGCTACTGCAAAAAAACCCAAAATACCTTCTAGCTTCCTAATTTCCCACACCCCAGAACTGAGGGCTTCCCAGCTGTCGTCAGAGGGATGAAAGTCCCAGTCTGGTCTCTGAAAGATTTACCAGGAAAGCTAGACTTGAGTTTGTGTCAAGAATTCAGGGGTTAAACAAAGACAAGAAGAAAAGACTTGTATCTGCAGGTCTTGGTCAAATTAGAATCAACTGAATTTGTAAGAACCTTGCAGTTTGTGACATTCAGATGTTTTCCTTTGCAATTGCCCTGCCATCATCCTTGCCTTTACATATTTCCCTTGTGATGGGAATAAACACTTTCAAAGCATCACAGATTGTAGATGCCTTTTTTTTCCCCAGGGGTAAGGCAAAAAAACCTACATGCTTCTCAAAAGGTGGAAGCTTCTTAAATGATCTGAAATCAGGAGCCAGTGTATTAAGTGTGTCTGAAAGAGTACTGACCCGATCTAAGTTCAGGTTTTTTTTGTCTGACTTTTATAGCTTCTATAGTCTTGAACAAGGCATTTAAGGTCTCTGGGCATCAGTTACCTGAACTGAAAAATGAGGGAGTTGTATTTGATGACTTCTTTCAGTTCTAGCCCTGTGATCATAGAATTTGGGTGGCCATTAGTTGTCAATATATTTGATTATGTCTATTGAGAGGAAATGTTTTAGATTTCAGAGCTGTAGTTATTAGAGGTTTACTTTCTCATTATTTATCAGTTTTTGTGCTTGTTTTTTTTTTTTAAGGGACCAGTTTTTTCATCGCTACTTAGCCTTTTCTGAGCCTGATACGATAATTAGAAAGATACTTTTATAGCTTCTTTTTAAAAATGACCCAAAGAGCATAAATATCTGGTACCCTGAGAGAAAAGGCACAAGTAATTTCTTTGCTTTTTGTCTGCTTCTATTCACAATGTGACACTGGTGTACATATAGTGCACCTTATTTTGGTCCTTTCTCCTTTAAGGTCCCATAAAGTTTGTTATTTATCATTTGATTACCTAAAATAAATCATTTCATTTGTAGCCATTCCCATTTTAGATAGATAGGAACAGTAAATAACCAGTTGGTTAAATGTTTATAATGGTTCATGATTAACTTCCTAAGTATTTGACCCCTTTCAATAGTGAATGCTTAGAAGTCCAGAAAAAGAGTGGAAAACTTCATTATAAATAACTTGCTTCTTTAATTAAAGGCAAGGCACTATATTTTTACAGCCAGATATGTGAACTCAATATTGTTAGACTACAGTGAGTATTTAGTTATTTTTTTTCCTGGATACACATCGGATCCTAGGGACTTTAGGGGCCTTCTAATTTTAAAATGTCATTTTATGGGTGAGGATGCCAAAACCACTGAGGTTAAGGAATTTTCCCAAAGTCATATATTAAATAGGAGAAGTTGGATTTGCACTCAATTCCTGTGGCTTTGAGAGTAGCACCCTTTCCAGTGCATTGTGCTGCATCCCCACAAGTCAGTAGAACAAGTATGATTGCCAGAAACAATTGTATTAATGTACAATAGAGAATTCTCAGTAAAAACCCATTTTCCCTCTTTGCTGTGAACCTGTGAGGTTGTACTCCTATCCAATAGAGTCTTTACTTCTTCATTGCACATAATACTTCTGGCCGGATTTGTCACAAATATATTTATCTGTTGTAGAAGGCAGGATTTTATGGAATTAAAATATGAGTGTTTGTAGGAATATTAAAACAGTTTCTGTCTCCCTGAATGTTATACCCTGCATCTCTATTTATCTTGACCACCCTTAGTTCCAGATCCATACCCAAGTCATTATTCAGGGTATTTTAAAATTCTTAATGCTAAAGTAAGTCTTTGGGGGAGAGGGGTGTACTGTGTGTGTGTGTGTGTGTGCACATGCGCACACGCGCACAATTAAAATACATTAATGTATTTAACATTAAAAAAAGTGTGTATGTGTGTGTGTGCATGTGTATGTGATCTCACAGAAAAAAAATTGTTGGACTTAAAACTGAAGATATTTCATGTATAGCTTGTTTTTCTTTATAAGTATGCAATATATTATGAGTAAATCCAGGAACCCAAGGGAGGAAACATAGAGGAACACCATTGGATGAAGATTTATGGAGACATAGAATTGATTTTGTCCCTTGTGGTATATGCTATAGACCATCTAGATAGAAAGAGTAAATAAATGATTCTTTAAGAAAACAACTCATAAGCCTGATATCAATTCATGTAGTAGTGATAAGAGATGTCAGTTATCTCAACATCTACTGGATCTCTCTTTCTCTACCAAAAACAGAGCAAAAATAACTTACCTTAATAATAACTTCATCCCTTAAAAGTGGAAGACTCAATTTTCCTTCCCTTGTTAGGAAAAATTTTATATTGGATCTGATTTTCAATATCAGGACTTGTTCTGGTTGTTGGGTTGAAAATAATGGGAATATCATGGGTAAGTGATGGCCTTTTTCTCCTACAGTTTATGTTTGAGCAAAGGAAAAACCATACTTAGTCTGACAGGCACTTTAAATTTCAGAAAGCATATTTTAAATGGGGTTCATGCAAAGAATAAGGAAGCTTCCACAGTCTAAAGTTCTAGGAGAAATCAGCCCAGAAAAGATAGGAAACTCCTAAGAATGAAGACAAAAAAGGAAACCATTCCTTTGTTGAATTTAAAAATTCAACTAAGAGAGGTTAATGAAAAATTAGGGGAAAATAAGAGTAATGCAAGAATATCAAAGTGTTGGGGGTTTTTTCCCCAAAGAAAAACAAGCAAATGTGAATTATTTGAAGAGACTAATATGGAATTTACAGTGAACTCACAAATCAACTTAGATTGGGGAAAGGATTCTGGGAAGTCTGGGAAGAATGACAAAATATGATGGGAAATTACCTGACTCTCCCAAATTCCCCCACAAATAAGTTAAAAAAAATACATCAAAGTGAACTGTGAGTGGCAGAAAGTGGTAGTTTGGTCTGATTTAAGTATATGTACCTCCCAGCAGATACTGCCAAATCAACAAGTAGCAGGTCTTGGGGTAGTTGGTGGCAGGGATAGTTTGGTGTGGTGGGGGATAGGGCAACAGCTTCACTTTCAAAAACTTTTGCCCTACAGTGTAGTGGTCAGACAGCTGATCCCCAACATGCAGGTCCTAGAGTCCAGCCCAGGTGCATTGAACAGATGTAGTTCCAGGTTATAACTGTGGGCTAGGAGAGGGAGCATACTAGTTAGTGCTATGACAGAGGGCTGGGGACCTTGCTAGTGGTGTGCATTTGCAGGAGACCAGAGTCCCTAGTTTTAGTTCCAGGGCAGAGCAGTGAACTGAAGCTTGTAGCCAAGGTCCCATAGTGAGGGACTGTAGAGAGTAAGAGCATTTGCTGTGACAACAAGGGGAGGAGGGACTAGCCATGGTTTAAGGACAGAGAGGAATACCTGAGATCAGATCTCCAAATAGAGGTCAGAAAACAACAATACAAAAAACCTGAAGCCTGAGATATTATCCCTCACACCTCATGACTAGAGTTCAATTATAACAGAAAGTTAACAGTCAAGAAATAAGCCACTTTTAAAAAATGAGTAAGCAAAAGAGAAAGAACTTGACCATAGATGGTCACTATAATGATAGAGAAGATCTGGGTTCATGTTCAGAAGACAGTACTTGTACTTCAAAGAAAAATGCCAAATGGTCACAAGCTCCCAAAGAGTTCTTTGAAGAATTTTTTTTTAATTTTATTTTATTTGCATAACATATGTGTGGGTAATTCTTCAACAATAACCCTTACATAGCTTTCCGTTACAAATTTTCCCCCCAACTCCCCACCCCTCCCCTAGATGGCAGGATATCCACTACATGGTAATTATGTTAAAATATTGGCAAATCGAATATATGTATACATATTTCCAAACTTATTGTTGTGCAAGAAAAATCTTATCTACACAAACGATATATCAGATAAAGGAAACACAATGTAAGCAAACATCAATCAAGGAGTATGAGAATGTTATGTTGTGGTCCACATTTCGCATCCCTCTCTCTGGGTGTATATGGCTTTCTTCAGTGAACAATTGGAGGTGGTTTGAAACATTTCATTGTTGAAGAGTGCCAT
>JAJPUD010013115.1:13558-25649 GCA_023553655.1 Myrmecobius fasciatus | reverse complement strand
ATCTGTAAGATAATTTCTTGGGAGTTTGATTGGTATGGCACTAAATAAGTAAATTAGTTTGGGTTCTTTGAAGAATTTTAAAAGGAATTTTAAAATTCAACTAAAAGAAGTTAAGGAAAAATTAGGGAAAATAAGAGTAATGCAAGAATATCAAGAAAAAATATAAAAAGAAAGCCAACCAATTGGAAAAAGAGATCCAAAAACTTAAAAAAATAATTCCTAAAAATTAGAATTGGGCAAGGAGAAGCTAATAATGTTATAAGATGTCAAGAAATAGTAAGACAAAATAATGAAAAAAATGAAAGAGAATATGAAACATCTCACTTGGAAAACAATGGACCTGGAGAATACATCAAGGAAAGACAATATAACAATTGTTGGACTACCTGAAAGTCATGATAAAAAAAAAGGCTAGCCACGATACTTCAAAAAATTATTAAGGAAAATTGCCCTGAAGTTTTAGAATAAGAAGGTAAAATAGAAATTGAATAAATCCACCAATCACCACCTGAAAGAGATCCCAAGATGAAAACTCACAGTGACATTATAGCCAAGTTTCAAAGCTCCCAGATCAAGGCAAACATGCTAAAAGTAACTAGGAAAATAAATACTGTATAACTACAGTCAGGATAACACAAGCTTTAACAGCATCTATGTTAAAAGCGCAAGGGGCATGGAAAATCATAATGCGAAGAGCAAAAGAGCTGGTTTTGCAAACAAGAATAATTTACTCAGCAAAATTGAGTGTAATCTTAAACTGGCGAGGTGAATGGGTATTTAATGAATGAAAAGAATTTCAAGTATTTGTGAGAAAAAGATCAAAATTACCTATAAGATTCAGGAGAAACATAAAAAGACAAACATTAAAGACCAAATATAAGAGACTTAATAAGGTGGAACTGATTGTTTCTTATATGAAAAAACATTATCTGTAACACTTAGGAAAGTTATCTTAATTATTTGGACAGTTTGAAAGAACATGCATACATAGAAGATTTGATGTTGAGTTGAATGTGATGGGATGATCTTAAAAAATGAAATTGGGTAGGGAGAGGTAAAATGAAGCTATTCTCTCATACAAATGGGATATTAATGGAAGAAGTGTTATAGTAGAGGCAGGGGGGATTGGAGGGCTGGTAGTGCTAAAACCTTATTTTCATTAGGTCTGGGTTAAAGAGGGAATAGTACATACATCTAGAAGGATATAAAAGTCTTCTTAATTTAAAAAGAAATAAGACGACAAGGAGATAGGATAAGAGAGAGATGCTTTGAAGGATGTTCAAACAAATCAACTTAAGTTTTTAAGAGTTATGTATAGAAGATGAGAATGTGATGTGATGATGATGATTATGGATGTCATTTGGTCCTCTTTGAGAATGAAGAACAATCACCATAGAAGATGGAAGAAAGAAGAAGTTATGATAAGATTAAATATCATATCTGTCATGGTCCTAGAACATTAGTGTCAGGGATACTAATGATCAGTATGAGTTGAGGCTAGTGAGGGAAACTAAGGATAATAAAAAGAATTATTGTTACTTAACTATTGGGGAAAAGAGGAAGATCACAGAAATTTTAGGATAACTTCTTGGGTTGGAAGTGACAACAAAAACTGACAACCAGAAGGAAGAGCTGCTTAATGCTTATTTATATTTTTTTCTTATTAAGGAGGATGGTCTTTGCACCGGAAATGGAACAAAAATGACCAACAGGGTCAACTCAAGATAAATGATGACATGATAAGAGAGCACCTAATTGTTTTTGATGGATATAGGTCACCTGAACAAGATGCACTCCACCCTTAGGAAGGGAAAGACTTAGCAAATGTGATTCCTATGGCAATTATTAATATTTGAAAGTCCATTGAAAATGGAAGATGTAGGGTTTACAAAAGACAAATATCTTAATTTTCAAAAATGGGGTAAAAAAACAGAAAATACAAAATATAGGCCAATAAGCTTAGTTTTAATGACTAGGAAAATTTTAGAATGGAACATTAAATAGGTGGTTGATGAACAATTAGAATAGTGGTGATCCAACATAACATTTTTATGTTCTCTATTGATGTTTGCTTGCATTGTATTTCCTTTATCTGATTATTCTTTCTTGTAGATACGATTTCTCCTGCACAAAAAATGATGCAATAACTATACATATATTCGATTTCTTAAGTATTCTAACATAATTATCATGGAGTGGATGTGGATATCCTGCCATCTAGGGGAGGGGTGGGGAGTAGGGGGGAAAATTTGTAACAGAAAGCTTTGTAAGGGTTAATGTTTAGGAATTACCCATACATATGTTTTGCAAATAAAAAGTATTAATAAAATAAAAAAAAGAATGGTGGTGATCACAAAGTCAATGTGGCTTTGTCTAGAACAAATCATGTCCATCTAACATTATTTCTTTTGTCAAGGGATTGTTGTAAATATAATTTACCTAGATTTTTTAGCAAGTATTCGATAAAACATCTCATATTTTTCTTGTGAAAAGGTGGAAAGAGGTAGATGGGATAATACTGAATTAGATGCATTCATGACAAGTTGAATTGGAGGAGTCAAAGAATTAATGGGTTCCATGTCAACCAACTTATTAAGAAGTCTCCAGTGGGATGAGTGCCCTAGGGTTCTGTGTATTTAACACTTACATCACTGACTTAAGTAAAGGTGTAACTGGCATCCTCTTCACTTTTGCAGCCAACACACTAGATAATTAATTGTATCAGAGTTTTAAAAAAAAATACTGATAGTCAAGAGTGGTGGTGTCCAAACCAACTAGAAATGGAGGCTACTAATATGTACATGAAGAATTCCTGCAGGCCATATGGTGGCTTAGTTTTTAAATGTGATATTTTGGGGGGGGTTATTTATTTTATTTTGTTAAATGTTTCTGGATTACATTATTTATTTATTTTTTTAAATTTTTTTTTAAACTTTTTATTTGCAAAACATATGTATGGGTAATTCTTCAATGACCCTTACAAAGATTTCTGTTACAAATTTTCCCCCCTCAGTCCCCACCCCTCCCCTAGATGGCAGGAAATCCACTATATGTTAATTATGTTAAAAACACTTGACAAATCAAATATATGTATACATATTTCCACACTTAAAATTGTTGTGCAAGAAAAATCGTATCTACAAGAAAGAAAAATCAGATAAAGGAAACACAATGTAAGCAAACATCAATCGAGAGCATGAAAATGTTATGTTGTGGTCCACATTTCACATCCCTCTCTCTGGGTGTATATGGCTTTCTTCACTGAACAATTGGAACTGGTTTGAAACATTTCATTGTTGAAGAGAGCCATGTCCATCAGAATTGATCATTATATAGTGTTGTTGTTGCCGAGTATAATGATCTCCCGCTTCTGCTCATCTCACTCAGCATCAGTTCATGCAAGTCTCTCCAGGCCTCTCTGAAATCGTCCTGCTGGTCGTTTCTTACAGAGCAATAATATTCCATAACATTCATATACCATAATTTATTCAGCCACTCTCCAATTGATGGGCATCCCTTCAGTTTCCAGTTTCTAGCCACTACAGAAAGAGCTGCCACAAACATTCTTGCACATGTGGGGCCCTTTCCCTCCTCTAAGATCTCTTTGGGATATAGGCCCAGTAAAAACACTGCTGGGTCAAAGGGTATGCACAGTTTGATAACTTTTTGAGCATAGTTCCAAATTGCTCTTCTGGATTACATTTTAATCTGGTTCAGACCACACTCATAATTGTCTGTGGGCCATATGTTTGACATTTCTATCTATGCTAGAGCATTAAGCTGAATCTAGTAAGGTAAAATTCAATAGGGATAAATGTAAGCTTCATACTCATTTTTTAAAATAATCAAAGTCACTAGTATTTCTGGGGGACTCGTGTCCAGACAGTGGTTCATCTAGGAAAGGTCCAGAAGTTTTAATGGGCTGAAAGATCAGAAGTCAGCAAGGAAGTGTGACTGCAGGTCAGTGTGGCTGCCAATGAGGTCTTAAGCTACAGTAAATCATTATTTTCTGGAATAAGCAGGTTATTCTAACCTCTCTGTATAGTGCCTTAATCAGACTACTTCTTGGAGTCTTGTGTAGAGCTTTGGGTGGTATAGTTTAAGAAGTTTTTGACAAATTTCTTAATTTGAAAGCAATGAGGATGTGGGAGCTTTAAGTCTAAACCATGGGAGCAAAATTCAAAATAAGGACGTTTATCCTGGAAAAGGCAAAACTCAAGATAGCGTCCTTCCACCATTTAGCATTCTCAGATGGAAGAAAGATTAGATTTGTTCTGTTTGCTCCCAGAAGCCAGAATGAGGAGGCATGGGTTCGAGAGAAACAATTATTTTTCTCTTATATTAATAACAAATTATTAAATTAGGATTAAGATTTTTCCTTTCTGTTTCCTCATGCAGGGACCACTCCCTGTAGGTCATTCAGCCAGTCTCTGAATGACAAGGCTATCGGAGATTAACCAAATTCTCAGGGTACATGCTCCAAGATCTTGAACTGAACCTTACTCAACTAGGAGACCTCCCTATTGTTTATAGTATAAACAGAATCTAATCTGGGTAAATTCTAAATCTAAAGCATTAAACCCATGTCCTTATTCTCTTCCACTGAAATCTAGGCTAACCCAGTTTATGTAGGAGAAAACCAGAGTGGGCTAGAGATGGATTCTATTACTGTCGAGGGCCCTGTCTCAGGATCAAACCACATTCTCATCAGGAGAAGCTGAAAGCTTTCAGCCCACCTCAGTATTTGAAAGTCTACTCCCTCATTCATTGTTCACAAATCAGGGTTGATTTTCAGCTGTCAGGGGAACTCCCTTTTCTAAAAGTATATTAAGCATTCAGTATTTCCATCAACTGTCATTGATTACAGCAAGAGACCACTGACCATTAATCTATTATCAGTTAGCCTAATTAATATAATATAGCCTAATATGATATAATAAACTCCATCTCTTAGGTTTTTCATTTGTCTAGCAAATAGGAAAATTGAGATTTGATTGCAGGAAAAATCTTTTACCAAGTAAGGTTGTCAAAAAGCGGTCGGTCCCTCCATATTGGAAGTTTTCAAGAAGCTGGATGATCAGTAGTCAAGTAGGCTATAGTGGGAATTCTGTTGAGGTCCAGTGTGTTGGATTAGATGGTCCCAAAGGTCCCTTCAGTTCCAGTCAGTAATCCTGGAAATCAGAGAAGGCTTCCAACAGGTAACATTAAATGCAAGTCACTCCACTGCTGCTGGACTAAGGATTCTGATTGGCTTCTGTACTTCACTTTCCCTTGCTATGGCTTTCCTCATATTAACCCTTAACCAGATCTTGGGTTTTTTTTTTTCCCTTTTTCCACACTTTTCATCATTAGGTAGGGGAAAGAGAAAAATTATTTGATATAGTATTTCAAGTTTAAAATTCACTTTGCATATTTTATTCCATTTGAGTCTCAGAACAAACAACCTTATCAGACAAGTACTACAAGGATTCATTTTCCCCATTTTACAGATGAAGAAATTGAGACTTAGATCAGCAAAGCAACTTGTTTAGGGTAACATGGCTAGTAGAGACAAAGCCCCTCTTGGATTCCAGGGTTTCTGAGTCCAAGTCCATTGTTCTTTCTGCTTAAAAAAAAAAAAAAAAAAGGAAAAACATTCACACTGGTATTGTGGATTATTCTCTCCCTGCTCCAGGGATCTTTGGACAGCGTTTGGAAGATACAGTGCAATATGAAAGGAAGTACGGTCCTCGCCTGGCCCCATTGCTGGTGGAGCAATGTGTGGATTTCATCCGGGAGCGGGGTCTCACAGAGGAAGGACTCTTCCGGATGCCTGGTCAGGCCAACTTAGTCAAGGATTTACAGGATTCATTTGATTGTGGAGAGAAACCACTGTTTGACAGGTGAGTTTGTGCTGTTGAATCAGCTGGCAGGAGTCACAATATAAGATTTTTAAAAGAATATCCATTGGGTCCCTTTAAATCCCTGATGAAGGATGTCTGATGGTTCATTAGACCAATAGGGAAAATGGCAGCCAGAAGAGAAAACAGCAGCAAATTAATGTAAAATAATCTTAATATATTACATGAGTAGGAAGGGCATTGTTGCATATTATATGGTGCTGAACTTGAGGCAGGAAAATTCAGGTTCTGCAAGTCCCTTGTACACTTTGAGCCTTAAGTGATTGATGAGTTCCAGATTCAGGGATGGAATTAATTCCTACAGCAGCAGGGCTTTGACACATGGACATATACAGGTACATTTTTATATACTTTATCCTTCTCTCCTTTCAACTGATAGTTATTCTAGGTTCTTGAAAAATTATGCAGGGGAGCATTACTGGTTCAATACCAGAAATCTAATTCCAGTTTGGTAAGACCGTCTAGAGGCTGACTGTGTCTCTGGCACCCAAGAACTAACCTAAATAAGTTTGTTACTCTCATCACCACTAGGGTGGCCGTATCAAGTGATTTTTTTTTTCTAAACGCAGTAACTTTTTGGTTTGGGGAGATTTGGGGAGGAGAGTTGGGGATTAAGTATCACATAGCTAGTAAGTGTCTGAGGCCAGATTTGAATCCAGCTCCTTATGACTCCATGACTGATGATTTACCCACTGCACCCCAAACCATAATAACTTTTGAGATCATCTACTAAGACAACTGGATGATAGTGACCAGGATTGAATTGTTGGTTCTACTCTCTCAATTGAAAGGAATTTCTTATTCCTAAAGTATTCCTAGAACACATTATCTATCTTTTTTATAATATCTTTTTGTACAAAGCTCCTGTATCATATATATTATAGTACATATCATATCTTCTTCCCTCATTAAACCAAATTTCCTTGAGAAAAATAATTGCATCTTGGTATGTTCCCATCATTCTAGCTCTTCAAGGTCATATTTATTGTATGAACTAACATGCCTAACTTCAAGTCATTTCCAAATTAACAAACATGCTACCAAGGGGACATAGCTAGGAAGTCACAGAGATGGGCTTAGGACTCAGATCTCTTGACTCCTAGTCCAGAGCTCTTTCCACCTTTCCCAGAATCCAGAACACCATCTTATTGCCCTTAGAATGGCTGCTGACATAGTATGAGTCAGCTATTTGTTTCTCAAATTCTAAATGAAAGTCTTTGAGCACTTAGCACCAAGTTAAGTTTCGAAGCTTGTGTGAAGTTTGGAAAAGTTTCAGACACAATTTTGTTTTCTAGCTTAGTTCAGACATGTAATAACTTGTAAAAGATCTCAGTGTCTGGCTTAAGTAAGAAGACCAGAGATTGTGTCATATAACAAGAAAGCTGCACATGGTTTATCGAAGAAAGGGATACCCCAGAGTTAAAAAATCATGGACTAAATATCTGGGTTAGAAGGGTCTTTGTGTTCATTTAAAACAACTCCCTCCCCCATCTTGCAAAGCATATATTGCTGAAGCTCAGAAAAAAGGGGGATTTTTTTAAAGGTCATATACTTAGCAAAAGCAGTATAGGACATGCTGATGGGTAGATGGAAAGGAAAGGAGTCAGTCAGGCAGACACCTCTTTGTCAAAAGGGAAAAAGGGCATTTAGAGCTAGGAAATGTTTTTAGACACCAAATGAGGTCATCCTTCTTATGCTAAAATGTCATTCACTTTGGTTGTTACTTATATCCTGTGACATGTATAAGTACCCCTGGCTACAAACCAACTTCCTAGTTAATAACTTATGTTTAAGAATTGCTGGGCACCTCATCCATCATGAAGCTTGATTCCTTCCCAACTCTGGGCATCTTCAGTCCTGTCTGAGACTGTTCTAAGTTCATAATATATGACTTAGACCAGGCTTTTAAAAGAATAAGGGATATTTAGCATGAATAAAAGAAAACTTATGGTAGAATATGATAGTTGTCTTTAAATATCTGAAGTACCACCATATGAAAGAAGAAATAGGCTTGTTCTCGATCCCAGAACACAGAAAAACACCTTTAGACTTGGAATAAGTAAACACTTCTTTATCCCAACATTCAGAGATGTTCAAAAGGACAATGAGCTACCTTAGGAGATATAGCCTTTTATTGTTTTGGGTTCTCTTCATTGTAGGTCTTTAGTCAGAGACTGAAAGATCACCCATTGAGGACTTTAGAGATTTATCAGAGAAGGGAATCTGAGATCACCTTCAACTCTATAGCATAATACATTGAAAAAAGCATTTGAGGTTAAAAAAAATCTGGATCCTCTGATATGAGGTCATTAGATCCCCTCCCCTGCCTCAGTTGTTTAATTGTAAAAATGAAAAGATTAAACTTATGAGGACCCTTCAAGCTCTGAATCTATAATCCTGTGGCACTGTGAGTCATCAGGATTAGAAATGAGTCACTGAGGCACAAGTGGAGAAAAGGAATATGACTACACTTTCCCCACCTTCACATGGCAAATTAATGAAACTATGTAAATGGAGTTCTCTGCTCTGGCTTTCATCACTGAATGATCTAAAAGAGCTTTGTCTTGCTGTGATTCTTCCCAGACCCTCAGAAAGTATTTGAAGGAAAATTGTTTTTTCTCCATACAGTAAGTGACCAGCAACTCATGAATCCCTTCTAGGAAGCATTGTATATGTCTTTTTCATTCACATGGCTGAAGTCAGTTCCTTTCCATGATAGCCACACTCTGTTACTAATATCTAGCAGTATCTTTGTCACTCCTAAGGCTTCCTGGTGACCCCCAGGATACTGTCATAGTGACTTTGCTTGGAGTTTGGAAACCTCTCCATGCTGAGGGGTCAAGCTTTGATCCACATCTAGGTTCTTCCAGCCCTTCAAAAAAGAATGCTTTTGTGGATTACTAAAAGCAAATGTCATTTGCCAAGATTCACTGTTTCCAGACCATCCTTCTGCTCTCGAGTTACTAAATTCTTTGTTGAAACTCTTCAGCTTCTAGATGTGTTAACAGGTATCTCATTTTTTTTTTATTTTTTATTTTTATTTTATATAGATAATGCTATTTACTAATAAATAATATATTTATTATTTTTACTGGCTTAGAACAAAAGTGAGTCATTTCATTTGTCTCCACTGACTTAACCATAAGGAACATGCCAGTCCCATAACAGCAGGTCACCCAGATTCGATTAGTCCCATTACCTATGGCTTATAGTTAATCATTCCTTATACAGGCCAAGTACTGGCTGCTCTAGGAAACAAATGCCTGCAAGGCTTTTGGAGGATCACCTACTGACCTCCTCTCTTTGATTCTACAAGACCCTCAATATTTGCTCTGTCATTGAACCACAAGTTGAGCTGCCTTGAGAGAGAGCACTTCCCTTGCTGCTGAGAAGAATGATTGGCTGTGGACTGATTAAAGTGAGGTCACCGATCCAGGCCCATATAATATATGTAAACTTTTGCTTGTATATATATCCTCAGTGCTAAGTATGGTGCCTGGCACAGAGTATGTACTTAAAAAATGCTTGTTAGCTGCTCAACTGCATAGGGTAATAGTGACTTGAACAAAATCACACAAAGTCTTGCTCAGGACCCTGTACTATGACTACCTCCTTTTACTTTATAAATAATTAGAATTTTCTTATCTGTATATAAGTTATTTCCCCTAGAAGTACACAGGAGACTATTTTTGTTTCCCCTTTGTATAACTGGCATCTAGCACAGCCTTTGAAAGATTGTTGCATGAATAAATGAATGAGTAAATGGCCTCCAACCCCTCCTTTTCCCACCCCCACCCAGGCAGTTGGCTCTAGTATTCTTTGGATCCAAAGACTTGGGTCTTCTCTGAATCCTACTAGTCTCAGTAGCTACCAGCTTTTACCCTTGGGCAAACTCCTTCATCTCAGTGAGGTTTTCCTTTAAATCCCAGGTAAAATCCTGCTGTCTAATGGAAGCTTTCCCTAACCCACTTAATTCCAAGTGCTTTGCTCTTTTAATTATTTCCCATTTATCCTACATATAGCTTGCTTTATATACATATATGTATTTGCATATTGTCTCTCCCATAGGATTTAAGCTGGAAGATGGATTCTTTTTTATCCAAAGCACTTAGCATAGTTTCTGACACTTAGTAGGTGTTTAATAAATGTTGATTGATTCATCTCTACAATGGTGATAACAAAACCTCTTTTGTAACTTAAAGGGTTACTGTAAACAAAGTTTTATATGTACATACATATATATACATACACATAATTATGTATATATATACACACACATATAAAACTAAACAAATATAAGATATATGTGCAAATGTGTTATATATAAACAAATATAACTAAACCAATGTTTTATTTATATATATGTAAATATAAAGTGTAAAACATATATGTGTACATATACATGTGTGTATATGCATGTTTGTACATGTATACATATACTACAAACAAACTATAAACATATACTATAAACATTTGCCAGTCATTTGCCATTTTTTCCAGAAAAAAAAAATGCCTTGTTTAGATAGGACCTTCCCTGGTTTTTTCCTATTGCCTCACAGCCGATAGAACTAAATATACACAGACAGCTCTACTCACCTTTAATTCCCACTCTCTCAAAGTCTTTCAAAAATTGTACATTTCAGATAAATTGCCAGTGTATGTTGGAAGCTTTGGGAATTCCACATGCTGATGAAATCACAGATCTGACCAATAAAAATATATTTCTCCATCAAAGATGTTACCTGTGGAGCACAAGTTTCAACAGGTGCTGCTGAGCTGGGAAATTTTCAAGTACAGGCCTGGCAACAGACTATATACATCTGCTGTCTAAGGACCAGTCTCATTAACTTTGGAAATACTTGCCACCGGGTTGTTGCAGAATGCTGGATTTCCCCCCCCCCCCCCACAGCAATTCTGGCATCAGGCTTCCTGCTAAAGCATAGAGTGGATATGGGATCTGTCTCAGTAGGAGGAGCCCCTACTCTAACAAAATTCTGAAACCCTGGAATAGAAAAAGTTTATTCCCATTTAATTCTTCCTGGCTTATCCATTAACTGGCTCTTGCTCTGTATTGGTGAGGAGCTGCTGATGTCACCGTGTTCCTGTGGTGACATCACCAGCATCACCTAGACATTGGGAACCAAGCAGAAAACAAGTGTCAGTAGAAAGGAGGACATGGCTTATGTACCAATATTGTGGTAGGTGCCAAAGCAAAATAAACAAAGGGACTCAACACTGGGGCCTTGGGCCTGTGAGGGCACAACCTTAAAGTGACTGAACACTGAGAAACTTTGGACAGAAGTTCCTCTGGTCATGTGATAGATATATAGTTATTAAATGAGCTTGACTAAGGAGCAGGGAGTTAAATCTAGGGAGAAGTTAGTAAATGGAGAGGTCACCAGTTGGCTTATTAAACTGTCTCAGTGTTTCTACAAGGGCCTTAAAAGGAGACTAGCTCCTGGATAACAGGGAATAGGGGACTATTATAGACATAGCAAAGGAGCTGGAAGAACAACAAAAAGGTGTGGGGGGTAGAATTTGCCTTCCCAATGGGCCAGGAAGCTTTCCTTCAACAAGGCTTGTACAAGCTTAGGTCCCCCAGATGGATCAATCTGGCTCTGAATAACTTCACTGTGATGTTTTCTCTCTCAGGTAAAATGGATAGAGGTAGCCAGGAATCAGTCAGCTTTCATTTATGAAGCCCCTGTTTTCTTCTACAAACACTGCTACCAGTGTGGGCTGGGAATTCAGTTACAGATTGAAATACTCCATTCTCAAGAGGAGTTTACATTCTAATGAGGGAATCAAAGATGGAAGGCAGGCCCTCTGGTCCAGCACTGGGCAGCCACAGAAACAGCTCTGCTGACCTATGTCACTATTTCTAGGTTCAAGAAGTGAGAGAACTAGGTTCACTGTTCATCTCTGGTTCTCCTGGAATCCATAGCTGTTCTCCCTCATTTTATTTGGAAATTAAAATTAACAGTTACCTAGAGAGAAGAGCTTAGATCAGGATACATGGATCAGATCTCCATAACATTGTTTCTTTGCCTTCTTGATATTTACCCATTGCCTTAAAAAAGTAATGTCTTCTCATTACACTTGAGAGAGAGAGAGAGAGAGAGAGAGAGAGAGAGAGAGAGGGAAAGAGAGAGAGAGAGAGAGAGAGAGAGAGAGAGAGAGAGAGAGAGAGA
>JAJPUD010013115.1:0-13548 GCA_023553655.1 Myrmecobius fasciatus | reverse complement strand
GAGAGAGAGAGAGAGAGAGAGAGAGAGAGAGAGAGAGAGAGAGAGAGGAAGGCAAAAATGTCATTGCTTTTGGTGGAAGGTTAGAAATGATCTAGAAAAGTTCATTCACAGAATTAGAGTACCTAAGCATCATGACACTCCCATGAACACTCTATATCTAGCTGCTCCAGGCTTCACATCCAGGTCTTTGACATCTAATCCATCTACTTAACAGTCTAGAGGCAGGAGATATGTTGGAGAATCTTGTAGTCCCAGGAAGCCCCTGGACATAGGCAGCTTCTGTCCCCCTCACCTCTGTGATTGAATACTGAGAAATCGAATTCTATGATGAGTTAGAACCAAAGCATTGAGTGCAACCATATTCAGGAATGAGTACAAAGTAGTGATACTGAAATTGTGTTTTAAGACCCTCAGATTAAGGGGGCTGGTAAATTGTGAAACCTTTAAGATCCTTGGAAGAGCAATGGCAGTTCTGGTTATAATCTTGCTGCTTGGTTCCATTTTCAGTGACCTTTGAAAGGTAGGTTTGGTATCTGATAACCAAGCTATCAGAGATAAAGAAGTTTGGGGGGGGGGGATAGTTTGATATCAGCCTGGTGAGAACTTTGGCACTGATCCCTGGAGTTGGAGCCCAGCTCCTATCACATGTCCAGCTTTGTAAAAAAGATTATTGAGTTTTCTGACCTGGACTAGAGAAATCATCCCTTCCAAGTATCTGGAGGAAAAAGCCCAGGTGATCCCTGAGCTTTGAATCCTGTCAAGGGCCAGGGTGAGTGGACCTGCTAGGGAGCCCATTTTGAGCCTGTGAGGCCATCTCCATATGAAAGAATGGGTGCCCTT
Organism: Myrmecobius fasciatus; assembly: GCA_023553655.1. Taxonomy (NCBI): domain Eukaryota; kingdom Metazoa; phylum Chordata; class Mammalia; order Dasyuromorphia; family Myrmecobiidae; genus Myrmecobius; species Myrmecobius fasciatus. The sequence continues at coordinate 12,708 of JAJPUD010013115.1, read as the reverse complement.
TAGGTCTAGGTAAAGGATGTGCTGTGGAGCACGAAGTACCGATGACTCAAGGCCAAGGGCTCAGGCACAGGAAACACTCAGCCTTAAGCTCCTGGCAACAGCTGCTAATTATCATCTTCCCGTGATTTCCACATGCCTAGAGCACCAGGTGGTGCATGAAGTACCTCCCTCTTCCCTTAATCCTCCCTCCTTTCCCCAAGCTCCTGTAAGTGGAAAACATTTGTTTTCTAAGTTTCCAGAGGAGAACCCAGTTACCTCCTCATATCTTGATCTTCTTCATGTGGACTAGAAAGAGAAAAAGGAAATGAATGTGACTGATGAGTATTTATAGCATCCACCTTTCCCTCTGATGATTCCTCCATCATGCTTTCCTCTACCAGCTGAGACATATTTCGTTCTGGGTGTCATGATAGTAAGTACAGTATAATCCATTCTCTGTAGGTATATTGAGTCTAAAATACAAAGGTGTGAGCAAGAGAGATTATAGCTGTTGAGTAAGTGAATATATACATCATCAGTCCCATGATGTGCCAGCAAGCAGCTCACTTAGGAGTTTTAACATTAAATGCATATTCACACAGCACAACATCCACCTCCACAAGTTTCCCTTTCTAGGTTGGACGTTTTCCTTGACATGGCTGCTACTGATAGTCCCATCTCTGTCCTTGACAATTAAAATGTCTTAGATATTTTCTCTTCTGCTCTCCTCCCAGCACAACTGATGTCCACACAGTTGCTTCCCTATTGAAACTGTATCTCCGGGAGCTGCCTGAGCCCGTCATCCCCTTTGCCAAATATGAAGATTTCCTCTCCTGTGCTCAGCTGCTCTCAAAGGATGAGACTGAGGTCAGTGGGCCTTTTTCTTGATATCTTGTTGGAGGTCCTTCCTGGCCAACAGCCCGCTCAGGTAAGGAGCAGTTGCTGAAGTCAGAATGAGAAGCAAAACTGGGGAAGGACTTAGGTTAGATATTTATAAGAACATAGGAGTATAAAACCAGTCACTTAATCCCAGTATTAAAAAGCTAGAGGATTGCTTGGGAAATTACTTAGCTTAGGCATCTCCTGTTCTTGGAGATACTTTTAGAAAAGGGTAGTTACCTAGCAGTCTGCCCTTGCTTCAGTCAATCAGCGTTCATTAAGCAGCTACTGGGTGTCTAGGTATTGTGCTCAGTGCTGGGGATCCCGAGATAAAAATGTAACAGTCTCTGTCCTCAGTGATCTTAGAGTTTGTCAGACAAAATAACATTTACATAAGTAAGTGTATACAAAGTATAAATACAAGGGTTGTCTTGTTTTTGCTTTGTTGTGGTACTGGTGACATATGGGATACATATACACACATATTATACATATATGTATATATGTATATGTATAATAGATAAGATTGGGCAGGTAGTTTGGGACTAGGTGGTAAAGGGTTTTAGCAACTATACAGAGACCCTTGCAAGATCCTGGAAGCCCTTGGACCTTACACAGTAGAGGAGTAGCATTGTACTTTAGGGAAATCGCATTGTAGTTGTGTGCAGGGCAGAGAGGGGAAAGCACAGAGACCAGTTGGGTTTTTACAGTAAACAAGGCAAGAGGTGATAAAGGCTTGAAATATCATACTGGCCGTACGTTTGAGAGAGACAGATGGTTGCAAGAGAACTTTTGGAGATAGAAAATACAACATTTGGAAATTGTTGGGATACGTGTTTGGGGAGAGTGAAGTATCAAGGATCAAACCAGTTATAAACTATAGCAACTGTCAGATGGTTCCCTTGAGAAATAAAAATGTGTTCAGAAGTGAAGTGGATTTAGAGAGAGTCTATGAGTTTTGAACATGTAGAGTTTGAGATACCCATGGGAATCCTATTTAAAATAATCAAAAGGCAGTTGGAGATACATAGCTAGGGTTCAAGAAAGAGATTAGGGCTGGATTGGTTAAAGAAATTGGGCATGTTTAGCCTAAAGAAGAGGAGACTCATGATTGGCAGTTGGGGAGGAAGAGATACGATTGCTGGCTTAAATACTTGAAGGACGAGCATTTCGAGGGAGGAAATACACACACTTGTTCTGTGTAGCCCTAGAGGGCAGAGGCAGGAGTAATAAATGGGTGGAAGTTACAGAGAGGCAGATTTATACTAGATGGAAAGCCAAAAGTTCTGATGATAAGAGCTGGCCAAAAGTGGAATGGAGTACCTCAAGACATAGTGGATTTCTCTTCCATGAAGATTGGATAATTACTTGTTGGGTATGCTATACTAAGGATTCATTTTGCTTACAAGAGGGACTTGATGGTCCCATTTTTGTAAGGGTGAGACTTGAAGGTTCCTTCCAACTCTCATTCCAGGATTGTAAGATACATAGATGTGAAAGTCATCTACATAAGGATAATAATTAAATGGAAATTGAAATGAAAAGTGAAAGAGTGTAGACAAAGAGTAGAAGAGGTCTTGACCTTGACATCAAGGTCAGCCTTGATGAATATACAGAGGAGACTGTGAAGGAGGGGTCTCACAAGGAGAAGAACCAAGAGAGAATATTATCAGGAAGATCCAGAGAGGAGAAAGTATCCAGGAAGAAAAAAAGGTGACTAATCATGTCAAATGCAGGAGAGAGGATCAAAAGAAAGTTATCATCTATGGCAATTAGAAAATCTTTAATAACTTTAAATTTGGCAGTTTCACCTAAGATCAGGGTACACATTTGCAAAACATAAAGTGAGAGGAGAGAAGTGGAAGCAGCAGGTATGAGAGCTTTTTACTGAGGGACTTTAAGACATGGCTATGGCTAATAAATTGGGTTTTTTTTTCTAAATTGGTTTTATAGCAAATAGGGAAAATGCTGGGTCTTTGTGAAGAGAAAAGCCTGGAATAGGGGAGCCTCTATGAGCTTTCCCTATGAATAAGGAAGACAATGAAGTTCAAAGTTGGGCTCTCAGTTTGTGAACTGACATTGAATAAGGAAAACAGAACAAGGAGATATGAGAGATCTTCTCTCCTAAAAACAGGATGAATTAATTGACTTACCCCATGAATTTTATATCACATGAATTTTCATCACAAACTTACCCAAATAAAGGTTATTCCATGCTTCATCAAAGAAAGGAACAGCTCAAGCAGGACTGTTCCTTGAGCCCAGTACAAACTACAGACATTTAGCAAGCCCTTACTCCTTACTAAATGAGACAATGGTTCTTTACTTTCTATTTGGCCTTTTGTTGCCAAGATCAGTGACCCTAAGTTATTTGGAGATTTGGAAGTAGGCAGGACACATTTAAGTTTTCAAGATTCAAATTACAAATAAGTCCTTAGCCTCATATCTAACTTCTTTTTTTCCCTTTAAAAGAGTTAAAAGGTGGGACAGCTAGGTGGTGCAGTGGATAGAGCACCAGCCCTGAAGTCAGGAGGACCTGAGTTCAAATCTGGTCTCAGACACTTAACATTACCTAGCTGTGTGATCCTGGGCAAGTCACTTAACCTCAATTGCCTCAGCAAAAAAGAGAGAGAGAGAGAGAGTTAAAAGGTACTTTAGCTTCAACACATTCAAACAACAAACATGATTACCCCATGGGCTCCCTGATCTTCATGGAGAAGATCTTATATTTTCTTCTGAAAGATGAATGTTTTAGGAGCTTTGTGCACTGGTTGGATTAAAAGCATCCTTCCTCTGCAGTGGGGATGGGGAAGTTGAAGGGGAGGTAGAGGAAATTCACATTTATCAAATAATTGTACTGTGACAAAAAAAAAAAAAATTCTTCCAGTAACTCCTCCAACTGCTTGCAAGTTTTGTCTAGAAACTCAGTCTTTCCCCCCACTTAGGTCATTACCATGCCTCTATGATTCTTTTAAAGTTTCATTGATTCCTCCTTTTTTTATCCTACAGTCATTTTTATTATATACCCTAATCTCTCCCATACACATTTATACCCAGAATCCTTTAATAGTTAAGCAAAATCCACTGAATCTAGCAAAATACATGAAACATTTCATATCCACGGTCCTTTATATCTACCTAAAGGAAAGAAGTATATTCCAAGATGTGTTCTCTAGGGTCATGGTTGGTAAGTTTTATTCTGATCCCCAAATGGGGTCATAAAGAATCAGACACAACTGAAAATGACTGAACAATTGTGAGTTTTCAGTGTTGTGTTCATTTACAACCATTGGGGCCATCATCTATGTTGTTCTCCTCATTTTGTTTTCTGCATTCCGAATCAGTTCATTTCAGTAGAAGCCCCATACTGAGCATGATTATCTGTCTCAATCCTAGGGAAAGTTCACTGTAGCTCCTTACACTAAAGCTTCTCTTCAGTCACTGATTCCATGAATACTCAGACTTCCCCCAGATAAGTAGAGAGAAAAACAAACTTATTATCCAGAGTTCCGACAAAAACAAAACAAAACAAAACAAAAAAAAAAACCAACTTCTTTCTTAGTGCTCCAAACCTCAATTTCTTCACTCATGCGGGAGGGAGGAAGGAGAATAAAACTTCTAAGTGATGATGTATTGTTTCATCTCAGCCTAAGAAAGGTATAGCATACATTCAAAGTAAAATTATTACCTTCCTTAAATGATGTGTGGTTTTTTTTCCCCCTATTTGGACTCAAAGGGCACTCTGGAGTTGGCTAAGCAGGTGAAAAATCTTCCTCAGGCAAATTATAATCTTCTCAAGTACATATGCAAGTAAGTAGCATTGGGAGTGGGTGGGGAAAAGGTTAATAAATCTCTTTGGTTAATTGTACTGAGAGGTTGATTCTCAGGGTGAAGCAGAAAGTTAGTGGACCCAAATAATATCCTTGATGTTTCTCTCTCATCCCAGTGCCTTATGAAGCCATTTCCCTGAGCTGGAGCATTCTTTGCTTCTCTCATCCAATCTTCCTTTCTACTTTAGACTCTTGGGTTCTGCCTTAAAATTTGTGCAGGGTGTAATTACCATCTTCTCTAAGCAGGGTTTGTTTGATTAAAGCTTGGAGGAGATGGAGACTTAAGTAAAGACCTTGGAAAATCACCTCTGTATTGAATGTGAAACTTTTAGAATCATAAATAGGACAGAGAGTCAGGCTTTGTTTGTATCATAAATAGGACAGAGAGTCAGGCTTTGTTTGTAAGTTCATTTTATGCCAATTCTGGTTTGAAGCTACCCCAGCCTGCCTTTCCCACAGTTTTATAATTGGGGAATATCAAAGATATTGACAATGGATAAGCCCCAGTAAATAGTAATTTCCTGTTGGCCAATAGATCAACATGTAAATTTCCTTTTCTTTTCCTTTTCTTTTTCTTTTTTTGCATGATATAAATTCAGTTGGCTAGTGGTGGGATCTCCTTACCCCCAAGCAATAATGGGTATAGGTGTGGGAATGAGGGGTAAGGGGAAAAGGAAGTACCCAGTAAATATGGAACCAATATTCTGTTCCTTTGTTTCTTGGATTTTTCAAGGTTTTTGGATGAAGTTCAGGCTCACTCGAATATAAACAAGATGAGTGTCCAGAACCTTGCTACAGTGTTTGGGCCAAATATCTTACGTCCCAAAAAAGAAGATCCAGTGACAATCATGGAAGGTACCAGAGGGTTTTGTTGGGCAGTAAAAATCAAAAGCAAGTTGACATGGGTCACATATACTTTGAAGACAAATCAAAATATCCGGACCGAAGCCCACTTGACAAGACCACTGTAGAAGTGAGGTCTTTGACAAAGCTAGTTCCCTCTCTACATCTCTCTTTAGCCTTTACATGGATTGCCTTCAGACTTTGTTGACCATAAATATGATGGTGACTGGGACAAGATGGTTATACAATTAATCATTTTCTCATACAGTAGCAATCAGTAATTATACAGTAAATCATTTAAATGGCCAATGCTTCAGTAAGCCATGATTAAGGAACAGTGGTTATGATAAAAAAGACTGAACTGTTTTTTTTTTTTAAATGGGGTCTTCAACCTCTTGTGTTATGTACTAAAGCGTTTCTGAGTCTAGTAAGAAACGTATCATTTCCAAGCCTCAGTGGACTGGGCTTATCACAGGTAGGTCCTGATGCATTTGTTGAGATTTTATACAATTATAGATTAAGAGAGGAAGGGACCTTAGACTGGAAATCATCTAGTCTGGCTCCTTCATTTTTACAGATGAAGCAACTGAGGCCCAGAAAAATGAAGGGAATTTCTCAATGTCATTCCCATAATATGTGGCGTGGTTTAGGAATTGAGTTTCTCTGCCTCCAAAATTAGCTCTTTCCACTGTGTTACCCAAGTTGATGCACCTTTGTTACACAGAAACCTTTCCCTCATCTATAAAATAAATGCAATCTTTTTCTGCCTGTAATCACATGATTACAGGAAGGATCACATGAAATGTGTATAAAATGCTTAAAAATAAATACATGTGCACACATATCTGTACATATGTATGTATATACAAATTTACTCAAGCTAAGTGAATGATATCCTTTGGAAACAGGCTAGCTTTTAATGAATTGATGAGCAATCAAACAGTGATGAGCTCACCTTGAAACTTTACTGAGATCAGCAATAATTTAGATATTGAATCTAGAATCACTAAACAGGATTTCATGACCACATGCCTTGGGTTAGTAATAAAATCAGGTGGTGTTAGCCAGAATGACCCAGGGTATAAAGAACAATCCAGATGGATTTGCTTAGTTTGAAACTTCATTAAAGTATTTTATTTTCCAAAAACATGTGAAGATAGTTTTCATCATGCATTTTTGTAAGACTTTGTAATCTAGATTTTTCTCCCTCCCTCACTCCCCCCAACAAGACAGCAAGCAATTTGATATAGGTTAAATATGTGCAGTCCTTTTAAACTTATTTCCATGTGTTTGAAACTTCAGTAGATCACTAGGGGTTTTGCATTTACTGATGCAGATTATAGCAACTCAGCCAAGATTTCTCATCCTAAGTGATTTGTCCGTGTTATTCTAGACTTCATGAAAGATCTACTTTGTTGTAAAACTTCTAGGTCTTTTCAAAATTTTGTGCATACTAATCAAACACCTGGGCTTAGTAACAAAGTATTTTAAGGAAAAAGTGGTCATTGTTCCTTAATCAGTAGCTGTAGGAAGAGTCAATCTCAACGACTATCTCCTCTACCACTTACATAAAACACCTTTCTTCTATAGCAGATAGAGATCACACAAGCTTTTTAAAACATCTACTTTTTTATGAGTCAACAGATTGCTTGTGCATTTTTTCCATTGGAGCCATTTGAAATGAAAACATCCCACTTCAACTTGGAATTGAACAATGGCTGAACATCTCCCATTTTTTTATATTTAGGCTTTTCCTTGCTGAGACCATGTGTTATTTCTTACACATGTCAGCATTGATGGAAGACTTCTGCCTGCATAATCCACTATGCAGTATGTGAAATAGATGGACCCTTTACTCCAAAGAAGAGCTTAATCTTGAAATGGCTTTAGGATTGTTAGGGGATAGATATGGGATCTGTGATTTTATTAATATGAGGAAATCCTGGAGGAAGAAATTCCCTCTGTCAGTGTAAAGTTGCACCTTCTCTGCAATGCAGTAAAAGAATTGGCTAAAATATCGAGATCATCAAATTGACCTCAATTAAGGGTTATCAACTTGAAGGCAGGGCTTCCTGGCTCCGTGGTCAGCTCTTTATCTGTTCTATCATAGTGCCTTTCTTTAGGATTGTTTTCTGCCATAAATTAGTGTAGTTCACATTTACTTAGACATTTGAATAGTTTACATTTGACAATGGTTCTGCATGCAGCACTCATAAAGTTTAACCTAACCATCACATTTCCTAAGTCTCTTCCCCAGGATTTGCTACTGTGTTCCTAAGATAGCCCTACAGTGCTTTCAGTGTTTACAGAATGTCCAAGGCTACATCAAGAACAGAATTCTTAGTTTTGGTGGTAGAAATAGACTGAGTGTTATTGTACTATGGATCATTTGTCAAGACAGGGAACATATGTGATATATAGAAACAATTAAGGTAGCATAGTGGATAGCTATCTGGACCAAAAGCTTCCCCTTCCATCCCCCACTTTTCCGTGTTGCCTTATATCCCCATTAAGATTCTAAGCTTCTCAAGAGCAAAGACTGCCTTTCTGTTTGTATTTTTATTTACTTACTTAGCACAATTTTTGGTACATAGTGCTTAACAAATGCAGCAGACTTGACTTGGATCCAGGATGACCAAATATTGCTTCAGACACTAACTACATGATCCTGAGCAAGGCACTTGACCTCTATAATAATGTCATTTACCATCAATAATTGCTGTTAGGATCATATATGTGTATATTATATGAATACATATATATACATATATTATACATACATATATAAAATCTTTATATCTATACATGTATAAAAACAAAGTTTTTGTATATATGCACTTTGTAAATTTTAAAGTGCTTTATGTCTTAATTCTTTTTATTATTGTTAGATATATTTCCTAGTCCTCCAGAACCCAGTATAATACACATTGTACAGAGTAGTTGCTCAGTAAGTATTTGATGATGAAGCCCAGTTTGGTTCTAAATTGTAAGCTCCCCAAGTGTAAATGTTGTACTGATAAGCTTACTTTGTGTATCACCTAGAGTGGTGCTGAAGCATGTAATCACCTACTGCTGTTTTGTCATGATGGTAATCATGATAATACAGTAATGGTGAGGTTGATCATTGTTTCCTTGAATACAGATGGAATTAACTTAGTCCATCATGTCACCCCTATTTGACTGGCTGCATTGTCCTTGAGGCAGCTAAGTAGAGCAGGAGTGTTCAAAACTGGCCTCAGACACTAGTTATGTGACTTTGGACAAGTCACTGTGCCGGCCTGTAAAATGGGGATGATAACAGCACTTATCTCAGAGAATAGTGGTGAGGATCAAATGAGATATTTGGAAAGGATATATCATGTCCACATAGTGAACACCATATGAATGCTTATTCCTTTCCCTTTCCCTTCCTTTCTTGGAAAAAAAAAAAAGAAACTCAGCCATTATTCAATTCCAAGCTGAAGTGGGACGTTTCTACTTCAAATAGCTCCAAAGGAAAAGTGTATAAACAATTTGTTGACTCATAAAAAAGTGGGTGTTTTTAAAGCTTGTGGGGCCTCAGCCTACCACAGAAGAAAAGGGCTTTATGTGTGTGGTAGCTGAGTTGGCTGTTCAAACAGCTATTGATTAAGAAAGAATGACTGCATTTCCCTGAGATACTTCATGGTACTTTTAGAAAGTTTAAAATTATTGGATTTGTCATTCCTTATTTGTCCCCTATCTTCCTCCCTTCACATCCTAAAGATTTTGTTTTCAATCCAAAGGTTTGAAACAATGATTAGAACCCAAACTTTTGCTCTGAGTCTGATGTGTAAGTACTGAGGTTACCTGCTCTGAAGCCTGGTTTCCAGAGGCTTGTTTATAATTGTGTGTGTCACTTGTCACAGGTAAATAGCTTTCTGAGACACAGGACACATGAATGAGAATTCAGATGAGAATCTTCATCCAAAACAAAATCTTGTTTTCGAAGATTAACCAGCTTTTTGACTGCCAGAATCATTGTATGAATAATTTGCCCTTCTCGTTCTTTTTAAAATAAGTTTTTAATTTTTTTGTATTTACATCACACTTATTTCTTGAAAATCCTTCCCTTTCCTTCTTCCCAACTAACACACCTTTCTGACAAAGAAGCAGTTAGCCAAATTCAGTAATCACATATCAGTAATCTGTGTAGTACACAGTAAACAGTGTACATGTATGTGTGCTGCTGTTGTTTTATAATAGTCCCTACCCTTCAGTAGAATCAAACCTAGAGCTGGAATGATCCTTGGAGACCATGCTATCCAATGTTCCTTTAATTCCTCCATCCCTATTTCTAGAGATGAGGAAAGTGAGACTCACGGAGACCAGTATCACTTTGGTAGTAAATGGCAGAGTTGGGATTTGAACTCCAGTCCCAGAGTTCCAAAGCCAGCCCTCTTTTTACTGCTTTTGTAGGTATGATTTTAATCTGTTCTTTGTGACTTTTACTGGTTTTTACATGTTTGTACCTCATTTCACTTACATTGCATTTTCTACTTTCACACTTGCCCCTGAAGCAGGTTTTCCAGAGTTCAGCAATGTCTGCCTACTGGAAAAATTTCACCAGGGAGATATGTTTGGCTTTTCTTAGTTGGATTGCCCAGTATTCCCAATAAATTATTCGGTCATTTCAGTCGTGTCCTATTCTTTGTGATCCCATTTGGAGCTTTCTTGGCAAAGACACTAGAAAGGTTTGCCATTTCCTTCTCTAGCTCATTTTACCGATGAGGGAATTGAGGCAAACAGGGTTAAGTGAGTTACCCAGAGTCACACAGTAAGTTTCTGAGCACAGATTTGAACTCACAAAGATGAGTTTTCCTGACTCCAGACCGAGCACTCTCTCCACTGAGTCACCAAGTTGCATCTTCTCTCCACCTACCGGGTAGGGGAGGGTATGTTGTTATTGCTGCTGTTCAATTTTTTGAATTATGTCCAACTCTTCCTGACTCATTTGGAGTTTTCTTAGCAAAGACACTGGAGTGGTTTGCCATTTCCTTCTCCAGCTCATTTTACAGATGAGGAAATTAAGGCAAACGGAGGTAAATGATTTGCTCCGGGTCATGCAACTAGGAGGATAATGAAAACGAGCTCTTAGTTGGAAGTGAGGAGGTGTGCCTGGGTTCTGTTCCCAGCTCTGCCAAGAGCTAGCTTTGTGAACTGAATAAGTTTCTTAACTTTTTTGGAAATGAGGTTAAGCTTATGTGATTCCTAAGATTTCTTCCAGCTCTAAATATATGTTCCTGTGATCAAGCATCAAGGCCCCTCACACAAATTGTAGTTCTAGCTTTGCCATTGGACAAGTCTTCAACCAGTCTGTTTTCATTATCTGTAGAATAAGATTGAACCAATTACCGTCAAAGACCATAATATTCAAATCCTAAACCCTTCTTTACCTCTACTCCACCTTTACCATTTGGCTAAATTTTGAGCAGCTCAAACTTCAGTCAAACTAAGAAGGGAATTGGGCCTGGATGCAGAGGGGATTGATTGTGCATGAATAGCCTTCCTGATTGCAAGGCTTAGGGCTGGGAGGAGAACAATTAGCCTGTTGGTTTTGATGTAGTTCCATGAATTTTTACTTGTGATTATATTATAAAAACATGTCTACCAGATCCACCCCAGGGGAAGGACCCAGTTCTGGGGCATGACTCATTCTAAAAAAAGTAAAAGGGTTTAAATCATTTAGTTAAGTAGAACATTGTGGCTAAGAAGAGAGGACCAGGATCTATGGGTATCTGTCAGCCCCGGCTCAGGCAATCCATAGAGAACTAGGTTTGGACCCATCAAAAAGTAGTCAGCCAATAAACATTTATTAAGTGCCTACTATATGGCAGGCACTATGCTAAGCTCTGTAGAGAAAAAGGCAAAAGACATTTCCTGGCCTTAAGGAGCTCACAGTCTCACGGAGGAGACAGAAGTTAGCAAATATGTACAAACACACTATGTATAAGATCAATAGAAAATAATTAAGAGAAGGAAGGCACTAGCACTAGAACTAAGAAGATAGTGGGAGAATCTTCTTCTAGAAGGGGGGGATTTTGGCTAGGACTTTAAAAAAACCAGGAGATCTTTCTAGTCATAAGGGAAAATGCCCAGATAGAGATTTCTGTCTCTGTCTTGTTTCTGGGTCAGCAAGGAGGCCCGTGGCTCCTGACAAAGAGTACATGGGTGAGAAAACATCAGGTATAAAAAGAAAGACTGAAAAGGTAACCGTAGGTTAGGAAGGATTTTGAGTGTCAAACATTTTGATTTGCTCTTAAAGGTGCTAGGGAGCCACAGGAATTTACTGAGTAGGAGAGTGATGTGATGGACCAGCACCTGAGTAAAATCACTTTGGTGACTGAATGGAGAATAGATTGGAGTAAAAAGAGATTGGTGGCAGGAGAATTGCAATAGTCCAGATGTAAGCTGATGAGTGTGTACCAAGGTTGTGGATGTAGCAGGAGAGAAAGGGGCTGTATTTGAGAGATGTGGCAAAGGTGAAATTGGTAGACCTTGGGAACAGATTGGGTGTTGGAGGGAGGGGGCACAGATAGTGATTGCAGGTTGGGAAATTGGAAATATGGTGGTCTTTATACATTGAGCTCCCAAGAGGTGATCTATACAACAAACATGTAGATTATACACACACGTGGGATATGCCTGTGATATGTGCTTGTATATATGTAAATGAATATATAATATACATGTATGTGTAGTATATCCACATATTTATATGATATGTGCCTACCTATTTGTGGGTATAAATATAGCATATGGTATACATATATGTAACATACATGCATTTATACAATATATTTGTGTTTACATGCATGTATGTATGTGTGCTCACATATTTACACACACTTTCTCAGTTTTTTATACTAAGCCTATGATTTCATTGCTATGCATATGGATTGAAGCACTTCCTTTACCAAAACAGACCTATGACTGCAACTCAGAGAGTTCCTATAATCCCTAACTCTGATACACACACATAGAGCCCAGGCTCTGAGTTTGGCACACCGTTTAAGCCTTCTCGGTGCTCTGGGCATTTATAAGGTAGATTTGCAGAGCCCTAACTAGGACTTTTTGTACCCAGGGCAAGAACCACAAACTACTCGTTGTGTGTGTGTTTATATGTGTGTGTATGTGTGTGTGTGTGTGTGTGTGTGTG
>JAJPUD010013114.1:0-45789 GCA_023553655.1 Myrmecobius fasciatus | reverse complement strand
GGTGGCACAGCAGATAGAGCTTTAGAATCAGAAAAACTTGAGCTCAAATCCTCACACACTAGTTATGTGACCTTAGGCAAATCACTTAAACCTATGTTTGCCTTACTTTCCCCATCTATAAAATGAGGATAACAACAGCATCTACCTTACAGGGTTGTTGTATAATATGTGCTATAGCTATAATAAGAGCTATATAAATGTTAGCTATTATTTTTTTTAATTCTTCTGTGTGGTTAGTACTGTGGTCATTGCTTGGATATCCTTACTACTGATCCTATCATATGGACACATAACAAGTCTGTCTAGCAATAGACCCCCATATAGGGAGAAAAGCAGATCTCCAATCCTATTCGCCTTGTGAGTCAACTGGAACAATAGAACATGCCTCATGGAGTAGATGGAACATTTCTGGATACACAAGAATTGAGGAATAAAGAATTATGCTCAAAAGCACAGAAGAGTGCAAAACCAGATCAACTAACTAACTGTCCAGTTAAGCCTGTATACAAAGACAATTACATGAAATAAGAATGGAAAGATAGATCAGAGCCAGATAATAAAATGTTGTTATTTAGTTATTTTCAGTTGTGTCCGACTCTTTGTGACCCCATTTGGGGTTTTCTTGGCAAAGATAATGAAGTAGTTTACCATTTCTTTCTCCAGCTTATTTCAAAGGTGAGGAAACTGAGACAAGTAGGATGAAATGACTTGCCCAGGATCATATAGTTAGTAATCTTCTCATGAGGATGTCTTCCTAATTCCAAGCCCAGTGCTCTATCCACTGTCCCACCTAACTGCATTAGATAGTAAAGATTTACTGAACAAGGATTAAAGCAATATTGATCAATCAAGAAGCATTGATCAAGTGCTTTTTACATACAAAGCACCATAATTTGTCAACAAATGCAGAGTTAAAATATGTTAAAAGCATAGTTAGGGTAATCCAAAAAAAGATTTTCTGGTGTGAATGAAATAGATTCAAATATAAAATCCTCTGGTGGTCTCTTCAAAATTTACTCCCTTCAAATATTTCCATTCTTTTTCATTTTCCTCCTTTCTATATTCTCTAAAACTCTCCTATACTTGGCTTTCTTGCTGTTTCTCTTTCCCTAGACTCTATTTCCTTACTCAGCAAGAATGCAATGGATAAAATGCTGAGCCTGACTCTTCATGACCCTGTGGACTGTATTGTCCATGGAGTTCTCTTGGCAAAGATACTGGAGTGCTTTGCTATTTCCTTCACCAGTGAAGCAAGGAATACTTGAATTCAAATCTAGCTTCAGACAATTAGTAGTTATGTGACTCTAAACTCTAAAATTCTGTTTACCTCATCTATAAAATGAGAATCAATGTAACATCTGTTGCACATAATTGTTGAGATCACCAAAGCAGGTAATATTTATAAAATGCCTAGCATGTAGTAGGCTTTTAATAAATGCTTATTCCCTTGTCTGCTATCTGCCTTATCAATAACTGTCTTTCAGATTAAGAATTATTTTTTTCTCTCTTTCACCACCTGGTTTTCTTTAAGACTCATCTCAAATCCCTAGGGAGCTTTCCTAGGTATTTCTTACAGGTATTGCCTTTTTCTTCTCCATATTTGTTTTGTTGTTTACATCTTGTCTCCCCCATTAGAAGGTAAGCTCCTTAAGAGCAGGGATTGGTTTTGCTTTTTTTTAGTACGATGTTTGGAACATAGGAAGTGCTTATTGACACTCTAACTTGTCTTGCCTTTCAACTTTGAGATTTTTATGAGGGTAATAGTTTCCCCTTTCTCCCTTTGTGAAAAATCAGAAGGACCACAAAAAAGTGGAAAAACAAATTATTACTAGCATACTATTCAACATTATTGGATTGTTATAATTTTTACTGTATTGTACTCACAGAGTACAATACAGTCTCATAGAGTTAATGTGGTAAAAAATTGTTTAGATTATTGGTCTCCTATAAACAACTATGAGACACAGTGTATAGAGTGCTCGGCCTAGCATCAAGAAGACTCATCTTTGTAAGTTCAAAACTGTCCTCACATCTTTACTACCTGTGTGACTCTGGGCAAGTCATTTAGTCCTGTTTGCCTCAGTTTTCTCACCTATTAAATGAGTTGGAGAAGGAAATGTCAAACCCTCCAATAGCTTTCCCAAGAAAATCCCAAAGGGGGTCATGAAGAGGTAGACACAACTGGAATGACTGAACAAGAGAAATTTGGTTTCATAGGAAATAAAGATTATGGATTGTGGGGAAAGGAATCATTTTAAGAGGGTGCAAAGGACACAGAAATAAAAATATATGTGAGGGGAAAGCAGGCAGCTTAAATCAGAAAGCAACCAAATAGGAAATCCTCTTCAGAAATGTTCACTGTGCTCTCCAATTATCTTTATGTTATTGGTGGTTGAGAAGTGATAGTTACTGGTTGGGGGCTGCCAAAATAACTGATAGACAACATAAATCGGAATAGTAATATAGGCCTTGAACTTGGAGACAAGACATCTGAGTTCAACTCAACCCTTCCTGTGCTTACTAGTTATAAGATTTTGAGTAAGTCATTTTTCCTCTGGGTTTATTCATCCCCATAATGGGGACAATGATTCCCATTTTCCCCAATTCACAAAGTTTCTGTGAAAATATAGTAGATAATAAATGAAAAAGTACTTTGTAAATCATAAAGTATCATTCAAATGGAAGTGTCTACTTTTTAAATAGAAGGAGATTGCATAATTTCCTGAGTCCAAATCCTATTTCAGACACTTAACTGGCTGTGGGACTATAGGAAAGTCATTTAACCTCTATCTGCCTCCATTTTCTTTTTTTTTCTTAAGGCTTTTTAATTTTCAAAAGATATGCATGGATGATTTTTTAAACATCAACCCTTCCAAAACCTTGTGTTCCCATTTTCCCCTCCTTCCCCTCATTCTCTCCCCTAGATAGCAAGTAATCCAATATATGCATAGTCCTCTCTCTAGGTGTAGACGGCTGTCTTCATCACAAGATCACTGGAACTGGCACCAGTCATCTCATTGTTGAAGAGAGCCATGCCCATCAGAGTTGATCATCATGTAATAATGTTGTTGCCATGTATAATGATCTCCTGGATCTGCTCATTTCACTCAGTATCAGTCCATGTAAGTCTCTCCAGGCCTCTCTGAAATCGTCCTGCTGGTCGTTTCTTACAGAACAATAATATTCCATAACATTCATATACCATAATTTATTCAGCCATTCTCCAGTTGATGGGCATCCATTCAGTTTCCTGTTTCTAGCCATTACAAAAAGAGCTGCCACAAACATTCTTGCACATGTAGGTCTCTTTCCTTCCTTTATGATTTCTTTGGGATATAAGCCCAATAGAAACACTGCTGGGTCAAAGGGTATGCACAGTTGGATAACTTTTTGAGCATAGTTTCAAATTGCTCTCCAGAATGGTTGGATCCATTCACAGTTCCACCAACAATGTATCAATGTCCCAGTTTTCCCACATCCCCTCCAACATTCATCATTGTCTTTGCCTGTCATCTTAACCAATCTGACAGGTGTGTAGTGGTACTTTAGAATTGTCTTAATTCGCATTGCTCTGATCAGTAATGATTTGGAGCACCTTTTCATATGACTAGAAATGTTATTTAATTTCTTCATCTGAAAATTGTCTGTTCACATCCTTTGACAATTTATCAATTGGAGAATGGCTTGAATTCTTATAAATTTGAGTCATTTTTCTATACATTTTAGAAATGAGGCCTTTATCAGAACCTTTGAATATAAAAATGTTTTCCCAGTTTATTGCTATTCTTCTAATCTTATATGCATTAATTTTGTTTGTACAAAACTTTTTAACTTAATATAATCAAAATTATCTATTTTTTGTTCAATAATTATTTTCAATTCTTTAGCCACAAATCCCTTCCTTCTCCATAGATCTCAGAGTTAAATTATACTTTGTTCTTCTAATTTGCTTAAAATATCACTCTTTATGTCTAAATCATTAACCCACTTTGATCTTATCTTAGTATAGGGTGTTAGGTGTGCATCAATGTCTAGTTTCTGCCATACTAGTTTCCAATTTTTTCCAGCAGTTTTTGTCAAATACTGAGTTTTTATCCCAAAAGCTGGGGTTTTGGGATTTTGTCAAACACTAGGTTATTATAATCATTGACTATTTTGTCCTGTGAGCCATACCTATTCCACTGATTGACTACTCTATTTCTTAGCCAGTATCAAATGATTTTGATGATCCCTGCTTTGTAATATAGTTTTAGATATAGCATAGCTACTGTCTCCATTTTCTTAACTGGACAATAGAGATAACAACAGCACATCTTCCAAGTTTTTTGTGAGGATCAAATGAGATGATATTTGTAAAGTAGTTAGCATGGTTATTAGCACATAGTAAGTGCTTAATAAATGCTTGTTCCTTTCCTACTCTTTAAGAGTAGATTAAGAATACTATGAGAAGGTTTAAGTCCAGCTCTTACCTCGAGGCAAAGGAATAGAAAGTACATTTTTGAGCTACCAACTCTATGAGGCTGCAAGTTGTTGTGTGAGCTATAGAAATTAAGGTAAATGCAGACATGTAGAGTGATATATTAGTAGTAATTTATTTTTCCTTTTTGCTGTCACTGCTTTGACCTTTCACAAAGGGAGAAAATGGTGCAAACATCTGCCCATCTTGAACCTTATCCTCACACTGGAAGATGAGGCAATGGCGCTTTTGGTCATGACTACAGAGATGATCAAGCTGACAGTTGTTGGACAGGTCCAACATTAAAAATGGGCAAAGTAGGAACAGAATCAGTAAATCAATAGAAGAAGGAAATTCAGCTGTGGATGGACACTGATTCACTTTTCTATTTGTGTCTCCAATATCTAGCATACTACTTGGTATTTCTTTTAATAAAGTCTTGTTGACTGAATAATTGAATTACAGAAGAGTCAAGTTGGAGATTTAGTTGAAATGTTTTCCCCAAAAGGAAGAAATTGAGATTCAGAAAGGAGAAGTCTCTTTTAACTCCTCTACTAGCTTTGAACCAATCATTTAACCTTTGTGATCCTCAGTTTCCTCTTCTGTAAAATAAAGCAGTTAGGTTTGGTCGTATGGATCAAGGGTACTTCAGAAGCTATGTAGTCCAATTGACTAAATTTGTAGATGAGGAAAAGAAGATCTAGGAAGATTACATAATTTGTCTAAATTCACAAGTAGTCATGCATCAGAAGTAGGATGATCTTTAAGGGACAACTAAGTAGAATAGTGGATGGAAGCCAGGAATTGAAAGACTGATTATAACATTTACAAGCTGTTTAACCTTGGGCAAGTCAATTATTCTTTGTCCTCTACTTTTCTCATCTATAAAATAGTAAAAACAGTCTTCTAGGGCTGTTAGGATAAAATTATCTGTATGTATGTAAGTATATCTTTCCATGTATCTATCTATCCATCCATCTATCTATCTGGCAGGTAGGTAGATAGACTTGCAGACTTGTGAGTCAAGTCTGTCTTCAGACACTTGCTAGGTGTGGGACTCTGGGCAAGTCACTTAATCCTCTTTTCCTCAGCTGTACATCTGTAAAATGAGCTGGAGAAACAAATGGCAAACTGCTCAGTATCTTTACCAAGAAAACCCCAAATGGTGTCACAAAGAATCAGACATGATTGAAATGACTGAACAATTTATATAGATATATAGACAACTACATAAATGCTACTTCTCATTTTCATTGCTGCTGATGAAGTTATTTAAGATCCTTTCCAATTTAAATTTGTAATTCTATGATCCTAAGCCTCAGGTCACCTATTATCTATTTAACCAAACATTTCTGTCTTACTATTTGCAGGGCTGATATATATATACAATCCAGAATTATAATAATTTCAAATATAGAAAATCAAAGATAGGGGCATCAAGACTTTAGATTTCTGAATGAAGGTCATAGATTTGCTATCGGGCAAAGCCGTAGTTGTCTTTTAAGTCTGGGTCCATGATACCAGGCTCATCTCTATCTTCCTTTTCTTCCTACTATGCTTTTCCCTCAATTCCCAGCTAAGTCTAAACCAGTTGATAAATTCAGTTGACAAATCTCAGGCTTTTTAGGAACACAGCCAATGTTACCAAATAATTCCAGCCATCAGTGATGTGGGATGGGAAATGAAAACTGACAGGAGGGATCTGCTCTACTTTCCTATACCCAAATCCTGAATTTCAATGTTCCTGGGAAGGAAGAAGAAATCAACAAATTAGCAAGTAAGAGATTTAATCTGGGCTTCTGGTTGGAAATAGGTAGCCTTCAATTGTGCCAGTTGGCATTAGAATGTGAAGTCATCAATATATCTGTCTTGTATGAAATGTGCTCCCTAGTCCTCACCACATCAGGCTAGACCTGCTGTGATTGAAGAATAATACTCCAAGCTCAAAACACATAAATTACCTGTGTGTGAATCTCTGTTGAGGGCTGAAAGGGTAAACCAGTTATTGTTAGCAGAATTGAACCATATCTGTTAGACAAAGTACCGAGGAAATATGCTTCTGCTGCTGCTTAACTGCCAGGCTCTGTGTTAAATCAAGGCAATCATAATACCAAATAAAATATTATTTACCAGGAGATGCAGTTCATTTCCCTCCTTTCCTTTGACATTAGCAGAGGGCTTCAGAAGGAAACAGATGGTGTGTACAAAGGCAGACTGAAATGGAATCAACCTGAAGAAATCACTCAGGTCTCATCCAGAGCCTCATCTTCATTGAATGAAAGAAGACAATGACTTTGTTGGGGTGAGGAGGGCCTGCAAAGCTTTGCTACTGACCTGCTTTATCCAGACTGCTAGTTTTTTGGTGCCTCAGTTTCTCTACCTTTCAAATGGCCATGCCATCAGCTATTAGACATAGGCCAGTCTTGAACTGGCAATGAACAAATAGATTTCCAAACATGTTTGATATCAGAATTCTTCCCAGACTCTATGCTCCAGGCAGACTGGCTCACTTGCCTTTCCTCCCTGAGAATGAGTCCCTCATCTTCTCTCTCCACATCTTTTGAACAGGCTCCCCCACTCACTTTTGGAAAGCATATGTTCCTCAATTCCATCTCTTAGAATTCCTGAGCTACCTTCAAGGATCAGCTTGTCAAAAATCTCCTTCAGGCTACTTTTCTATGCCTTTAGTGGTTAATGGTACTCTTTCCTCCTCAAATTCTCATGCATATCCTTACATGCTTTTATGTTGTATCAGTGTCTACCTAATAGAATACTGTTTGTTTTGTCTTTGTATTCCTAGCATATATAACAATGCCTGAAACTTAATGTGCACTTACTTCATTTGCAGTGGATTGCATTAGATGAGTTGTATTCTACCCCTCTGTATTCTGGGACAGCTAAACTAATGGAGAGAGCACTGGGTTTGGTATCAAGAAGAATCATTTTCATGAATTCAGATCCAGCCTTAGACACTTACTAGATGTGCAACCCTTGGCAAGTCACTTTTCCCTGTTTGCTTCAGTATCCTTTGTAAAAAGGACTGGAGAATGAAATGGCAAACCACTACAGTATCTTTGTCAAGAAAACCCAAAATGGGGGCATGAAGAGCTGGATACAACTAAAAAATAATTGAACAAAAGCAATTCTGCTTTCATTTCCTCAAATTGAAAATGTTTCTTGAAGGCAGGGATTTTTTATTTTTATGTTGTATTTGTGTGCCCAATGAAGAGATCAACAAATGAGATATTGTAGAGGGAGAAGAAGGGAAGAGGACCCAGAATAGAGGCTGTGGGACACCCACTCTTGATGGGCATGATCTGAATGAAGATCCAATAAGGGAGTCTGAGAAAGATTGACCAGATAAATAGGAAGAGAAACAAGATAGAGAAGTGTTACAAAAACCTAAAGAGAAAAGATCATTGAGGAGAAGAGAGTGATTGATAGTGTCAGAAGAAACTAAAAAGAGGTCAAGAAGGATGAGAATTGAGAAAAATCTCACTATCATTGTCTTCTTAATTTGAGCTCCTTTTCCCCCAAGGACCTTGTGTATTCCAGGAAAGAGTTCCTTTCCAATTTGCAAGGAATGTTTCATGCCAACTGTATGCACTTTACCTTCTAAATAGAGATCCCTTTGTTAAAAGCCAATGGATCCACCAATGAAGAGGAACTTAGAGCAATAATTAGGAGTTACTTTGCCCAACTTTATGCCAATAAATTTGGTAACCTAAGTGAAATTGAAGAATATCTACAAAAATATAGATTGCCCAAATTAACAGAAGAGGAAATAAATTACTTAAATAGTCCCATTTTAGAAAAAGAATAGAACAAGTCATTAATCAACTCCCTAAGAAAAAATCCCCAGGACCAGATGGATCTACATGTGAATTCTACCAAACATTTAAAGAACAATTAGCTCCAATACTATATAAACTATTTGAAAAAATAGGGAAAGAAGGTATACTACCAAATTCCTTTTATGACATAGACATGGTATTGATACCTAAACCAGGTAGAACAAAAACAGAAAGAAAATTATAGACCAATCTCCCTAATGAATATTGATGCAAAAATCTTAATTAAAATATTAGCAAAGAGATTACAGATAATCATCCCCAGAATAATACGCCATGACCAAGTAGGATTTATACCAGGAATTCAGGGATGGTTCAATATTAGGAAAACTATTAGCATAATTGACTCTATCAATAACCAAATTAACAAAAAACATTATTATCTCAATAGATGCAGAAAAAGCATTTGATAAAATCCAACATCCATTCCAATTAAAAACACTAGAGAATATAGGAATAAATGGACTTTTCCTTAAAATAGTCAGTAGCATCTATTTAAAATCATCATCTGCCCAATAAGATCAGGGGTAAAACAAGGTTGTCCACTATCACCATTACTATTCAATATTGTATTAGAAATGCTAGCTTTGGCAATAAGAGAAGAAAAAGAGATTAAAGGAATTAGAGTAGGTCAGGAAACAAAATTATTACTCTTTGCAGATGATATGATAATATACTTAGAGAACCCTAGATAATCAACTAAAAAACTATTAGAATTAATCCACAACTTTAGCAAAGTTGCAGGATACAGAATAAATCCACATAAATCATCAGCATTTTTATACATCACTAACAAAATCCAACAGCAAGAGATGCAAAGAGAAATTCCATTTAAAATAACTATCAATAGTATAAAATATTTGGGAATATATCTGCCAGGGGAAAGCTAAGATCTATATGAGCAAAACTACAAACTACTCTCCACACAAATAAAGTCAGATCTAAACAATTGGAAAAATATCAAGTGCTCTTGGACAGGTCGAGCGAATATAATAAAAATGGCAATACTACTGAAAGTAATCTATTTATTTAGTGTTGTACTAATCAAACTCCCAAGAAAATATTTTACAGATCTAGAAAAAATAACAACAAAATTCATCTGGAAAAACAAAAAGTCAAGAATTTCAAGGGAATTAATGAAAAAAAAAAAAAACAAAACAAAAAAGCAAATGAGGGTGGCCTAGGTGTCCCAGATCTAAAACTATATTATAAAGCAGCAGTCATCAAAACCATTTGGTATTGTTTAAGAAACAGAGTAGTTGATCAGTGGAATAGGTTAAGTTCACAGGACAAAATAATCAATAACTATAGTAATCTAGTGTTTGGTAAACCCAAAGACCCCAGATTTTGGGATAAAAACTCACTATTTGACAAAAACTACTAGCAAAATTGGAAATTAGTAAGGAAGAAACTAGACATTGACCCACACCTAACACCGTATACCAAGATATGGTCAAAATGGATTCATGATCTAGGCATAAAGAATGATATTATAAACAAATTAGAAGAATGTAGGATGCTTTACCTCTTAGATCTGTGGAGGAGGAAGGAATTTGTGACCAAAGAAAAAATAGAGATCATCATTAATCACGTAATACATAATTTTGACTATATCAAGTTAAAAAGTTTTTGTATAAACAAAATGAATGCAGACAAGATTAGAAGGGAAGCAATAAACTGGGAAAACATTTTTACGTTCAAAAGTTCTGATAAAGGCCTCATTTCTAAAATATATAGAGAATTGACTCAAATATATAAGAATTCATGCCATTCTCCAATTGATAAATGGTCAAAAGATATGAGCAGACAATTTTCAGATGAAGAAATTGAAACTATTTCTAGTCACATGAAAAGGTGCTCCAAGTCACTATTGATCAGAGAAATGCAAATTAAGACAACTCTGAGATACCACTACATACCTCTCAGATTGGCTAAGATGGCAAGAAAAGATAATGATGAATATTGGAGAGGATGGGGGAAAACTGGGACACTGATACATTGTTGGTGGAACTGTGAATGGATCCAATCATTCTGGAGAGCAATTTGGAACTATGCTCAAAAAGTTATCAAACTGTGCATACCCTTTGACCCAGCAGTGTTTCTATTGGGCTTATATCCCAAAGAAATCTTAAAGGAGGGAAAGGGGCCCACATGTGCAAGAATGTTTGTGGCAGCCCTTTCTGTAGTGGCTAGAAACTGGAAACTGAATGGATGCCCATCAATTGGAGAATGGCTGAATAAATTATGGTATATGAATGTTATGGAATATTATTGCTCTGTAAGAAACGACCAGCAGGACGATTTCAGAGAGGCCTGGAGAGACTTGCATGAACTGATGCTGAGTGAAATGAGCAGAACCAGGAGATTATTATACACGGCAACAACAGTACTATATGACGATCAGTTCTGATGGACATGGCTCTCTTCAACAATGATATGTTTCAAACCACCTCCAATTGTTCACTGAAGAAAGCCATATACACCCAGAGAGAGGGATGTGAAATGTGGACCACAACATAACATTCTCATACTCTTGATTGATGTTTGCTTACATTGTGTTTCCTTTATCTGATATGCCTTTCATGTCGATATGTTTTTTCTTGCATAACAATAATAAGTGTGGAAATATGTATACATACATTTGATTTGTCAAGTATTTTAATATAATTAACATGTAGTAGATTTCCTGCCATCTAGGGGAGGGGTGGGGAGTTGGGGGGAAAAATTTGTAACAGAAAGCTATGTAAGGGTTAATGTTGAAGAATTACCCACACATATGTTTTGCAAATAAAATAAAATAAAATAATAATAATAAAAAAAGAAAAAAAAAGAAACTACCAGCAGGATGATTTCAGAGAGGCCTGGAGAGACTTACATGAACTGATGCTGAGTGAAATGAGCAGAACCAGGAGATCATTATACACAGCAACAAGACTATACGATGATCAATTCTGATGGACATGGTTCTCTTCAACAATGATGTGATTCAAACCAGTTCCTATTGTTCAGCTATGAAGATAGTCATACACATCCAGAGAGAGGCCTGTGGGAACTGAGTTTGGATCATAACATAGCATTTTCATGCTTTCTGTGGATGTTTGCTTGCATTTTGTTTTCCTTCTTAGGTTGTTTTTTTTTCTCTCTTTCTAGATCTGATGTTTCTTGTGCAGTAAGATAACTATATACATATATTGGATTTGTCATATAATTTAACATATTTAACATGTATTAGACTACCTGTCATCTAGGGGTGTGAGTGGGGGTTTGGGGGAAGAAGGGAAAAAAATTGGAACAAAAAAAATTTGCAAAGGTCAATGTAGAAAAATCACTCATATGTTCTGTAAATAAAAAGCTTTAATTAATTTTTAAAAAATAATCATTTGCCAAAGGCAATGACCAACATTTATTTCAGAGGACAGATGATGAGACATATTTTACCACTTTTCTCTTGGTATAGGAGTGAAAAATTGTAAATGCTAATGTGACATCAATGTATTTTTGTTTCACTTAACTTATCATAAAATATAAGATGGAGGAATAGATTTAAAGAAACATTTATTATTGTGTAACAAAAGGAATCAATAATAATTCTTTTGAAAAATAAAGCTAAGCAACTGTATGAAAAAAATAAACTATTTATTACATTAAAAAAGCCAATGGAATAAATTGGTTGAGAACGTAGATGTCACTAATGGGGACTCATGAGGGATGATTTTAAAAAAAAAACAAAAACAACCATTTAGAGTCATCCCAAAAATCTTGAAAGTAAGTGATAGCTAGAGAATAAATAATATCTACTGGCCCACCAATGTGAGTAGGAAATTGGGGAAGTAGTTCTGGAGACTCTATGTCAGGTAGTAGAAGTGTTGTAAGGAAGGATGGGGCTAGGACATGAATATTTTCTTTTACTTCCCAATTTTGCTGATGGTGAAATTTGCTTATGGGAATCCAGTCATGACTACATAGATGTGGTTCAGCTCCATTATCTAGTTGTGTGATTTTAATAAGAAAAACAGACAGAAGCAAATGGGGCCAAACCATCCACCTCTGACCCTGCTCCAGGCTCCAAGGCCAGAGCCAAGCTGTAACTGAGATAATTGAAGTGATAAACTTCTGCTCTCTGGGTATGGGCTGTATAGCTGTTTGCTCTCATGTAACATTACCCTATGTAATTAGCTGAGGACATTAGCATGTCTGTCTTAATGATCTATTTTCAGAAGCTTAAAGGAAATCAGAGAAAATTCATTTCCCCCATCCCTTTTTCTTCCTCCCACCTAGAAGAAATGCTCTACCACTGACAACAGTACCATCTGCACAGTAAACATGATGTTAATTTTTCATGCGTTGCTTAGGACAAACCTATCATATTTATTATGAGGGTTACGTGTTGGGGAGTTTGTGATGGCTTTGTATATAGAAGATGCAAATTGGAATCAGATAGACAGAGCATCGGGAACACAGCAGCAAACTGTTAATACACTGTTTAGAATTTTATCTGCGTGCCAGAAATTTCATTATGAATTGGGAAAATTTTTCCATCAGGGAGCTTTCATCTCATGCATTTTCTAATCTGTATATGATATGTCCTCCAGTCACCTTACTTTACCTAGAAGAGCAGTGGAATGGCTGACTCTTCATTGGATTTCTGTGAACCACGCTCTCACGTTTTGCAGGACGCTACAGCAAAAGCACGTCAGAACACCACACTCTTGCTATGCTCTTTCTTGAGTGTGATCTGTCACTGTCACTCCTTGGCTCTGTCTCCATAGGTTACTGGAAAGAGAGCTCAAAAAAACCTTTATTAAACACCTACTATGTGTCAGACACTTTGCAAAACACTAGGAAGACAAAGAAAGTAAAAAGACAATCCTTTCTCACAAAGAATTCATTGCCTAATGGGGAAGACAACATGAAAGTAGCTATGTACAACCAAACTATAGACAGGATAAATTGGAGATAATTAACTGTAGGAAGGTCCTAGAGTTGAAGGGAAATCAGGAAGGGCTTGCTGTAGAAGGCTGGACATTAATTGGAGGATTCCAGGAGTCAGCAATAAGAAGTAAGAAATTTCTGGGCATGGGGGACTGCCAGTGAACATGTCTGGCAGGGGAAACAGTGTCTTATTTGACCAACCACAAGGAGACCAATGTCTCTGAGATCAGAAGGTACATGGATTGGGTGGTGAATGGCATTAGGCATAAGAAGTGTAGGGGACAGAGCAGTAAGGTTCTTATTCTAGCTTTGTCATTTCCATTCCCTATGTCTTGGGAAAGTCACTTAGTTTCCTTCTCTGCGAAATGCAGGAGGCAAAGTGGTGTAGTGAAAAGGGTATTAGATTTGTAGTCAGTTCAAATCATGACTTTGTTACTTAAAACTGTGGAGTCCTAAATAATTCATTCACCTCCTCTGGGTCTCAGGCCCTCTCCTGTAAAAAGAGGGGGTTGATCTTTCAGGCCTAGTTCTATGAGTGGATAATCTTGAAGGTTGCTTTTAGCTTTGCCATTCTGTGACTCTATACTTTCCTTCTTACTGGGTCTATTCTCAGCCATTGAATTTTCTGCCCTCCTTTATAATTTAGAAAAAGTAGAGAGCCAAGGATGAGGGGGAGAGACAAGATTTTAATTCTCCTTGGATTAGATCACCTATAAGAAAGCTAAGCCAAGACTAGTAAATTAAAACTTTCCCATTCTTCTGGCTAAATCTGGCCACCACTTTGGAATATGACCCTTGGACTTTATTGTAGATTGAAAAAAAAACAATATTCCATCAATTTGTTGAGTATCCTGTGCTTCCTTTTCTGAAACCTTTAAATCCTTGCTAATCTCTGAAGAGAAGAAGACAACAAGCTTATTGGAAGTCTTTAGCTGAAAGACATAAATAGGGGGGAAATAACCCTTTGATGAAATGAGCCTAGGGACACTATTCTCAGAGGGGAGATCAATGTTTGCTTTATGACAGAGCCCATATTTGCTAAACAATACCAACTCGACATTGTA
The DNA here is from genome assembly GCA_023553655.1 of Myrmecobius fasciatus. Taxonomy (NCBI): domain Eukaryota; kingdom Metazoa; phylum Chordata; class Mammalia; order Dasyuromorphia; family Myrmecobiidae; genus Myrmecobius; species Myrmecobius fasciatus. Next base: position 31,486 of record JAJPUD010013114.1, on the reverse strand, counting down.
AATACAAGTGTCTCAGCACAATTACTTCCCACTACTTTCCTTAATTAAGGAGAGCATCATAACTCTCTTCTGGTGATAAAACCCGTTTTCTGAAGCATTATCTTTCCACAAAGGATGGGGACTCTGAGTTATTGAATATCATTATAGCCTGGGGAAAACGTCTTTAATAGACTGAGTCTGTTCACTTGTACTCTATCCATCTTTTTAAATACTGCACCATTCTCCAGGACAATTTAGTAGTGCCAGCAGAGTTACTGCCATGGCTACTCCTAATGAGATCAATGGGTGGCTAAACTCTCCATATGTTCGACCTCGCACCTGGCTTCTGAGGAGTTCAGAGTCACTTTCCTGTTCCAGCTGCTCCTACTGGGGATCATTTCCAGGCTTTGGCTCCATATTGTGACAGTTTGGATATATTCATATTAGGAGATTTTAAAGGCTGGTTTGGAGGTGCCCTGCAAGACTAAGCTATTTCTCTGGAACCCAGGTTCATGGCACCTGGGAAGTCATCATCTTGATCACTAACCTCTTGACACTCTACTTTGAAAATTATCATTTTTTACATTTTGTCCAAAAAACAGCTACTAGAGCAGCCATTTGATTTGGTAGAAAGAATACAAGAAAAACTGAAAGATCAAGGGAAAAAGCTAGAATAAAACCTTAGCCCATAAAGAGATAAAATATCACAAAGATAAAATTGGAAAGATCAAAGTTTAGTATTGAGTAGATCCTGAATACCAAAGAAGTTATAAGGAATAGAGAAGTGGAAGTATGATGACCCTCCCAGGAATATTTCAACAGGCAAAAATAATTGGAGTTTGGCTGAGCAAAAGTAAATGTGGGAGCTGGCTTCTAGTTCCAATTTTGCATTTTGCTAGCAATGTGACTGAAAGTAGACCCAGATAATGTCTCTGAGCCTCAGTTTTCTTATCTATAAATGGGTATGATATGTCATGCCATCAGATGAGAGGACAAGATAACATGGTGGATAAAAAGATGGCCAGGAAGATCCAGTCAAAAAGTCAGGAAGATCTACTTTCTGACCCATTCCATCTAGATGACTTTAGGTAAATAACTTAAACTCTCGGTCTCAGGCAACTCTCGAAGACTATAACTTATAGAGAAGAGGCTGGTCTAAATTGTTGGAGAGGGGCATTCTCTGTCTCTGTGTCTCTCTCTGTCTCTTCTGTAGAATTTCATTTTTTCCAAATACATATAAAGATAGTTTTCAGCATTCAATTTTGTAAAACTTTGTATTTCAAATTTTTCTTCTTCCCTCCCTTCCCTTCCCCTCCCCAAGAAAGCAAGCAATCTGATATAAGTAACATATGTGCTATCCTTTTAAATACATTTCCATATCTGTCATATGGTGCAAGAAAAATCAGACCAAAAGGAAAAAAATAAGAAAGAAAAAAAAGCAAATAAAAAAGTGATAATGCTGTGCTTCAAACCACATTCAGTGGGGAGGGGGATTCCCGTCAGGTGTTACATATTCCAATTAAATCAAAGGTCCAGTACCATCTCCCTACCTAGCGAAGTCACCAGGGTTATTCTGAGGCAATTCATAAATTGTAAAAGTACTAAATGACTTTTTCTTTTCTCTTTCTTAGTTAGAGCATGTAAAATTACATAGGGGGAACCAGACCTTCTGCAGTCTAACTCATATCTCAACCCAAAGTCCTTCTACAGCACACCAGATCACTGAACTTTGAAATGGAAGGAATCAGAGAGATCATTTCCATAGTGTTTTACAAATATGCTCCAGGGCCCCCTAGGAGTCCTTAAGACCCTTCAAAGGAGGTCAAAATTATTTTCATAATAATACAAAGACATTTTCATTTCTAAAATGGTAAATATCAATAGATACAAACACACAAACAAAAGCTCCTTGGAGTTCTCAATACTTATAAAAAGAATATAAACATCCCTGAAACCAGAAAGTTTGATTTAGCCCAATACCTTCATTTTATGGATAGGGAAGCTGAGGCCTAGAGAAATGAAGTCACACAAATAAGTAGGAGATCCAAGATACACATCTAGACCTCTCGATCTAAATCCAGTTTTCTTCTTTAACTGACCGACAGCTGGAGTAGTTACCAAAGCAAAGTCTATATCTCAGAAACCAGGTAACACTGGCCCCTTCCCATCTCCCACTCCATTCCTACTTTACCATGCTTCCTCTAACGTAAAACAAAATCTGGAGAGAGAAATTCTATTCAATCAACACACATGTGTTAAGTCCCTACTATGTGCAACAGCAATAGAGTAGCATTTATTAAAGACCTACTGTGCACCAGCCACTACGCTGAGTGCTGGAAATATAAAGGCAAAAAAACAGCACTGTGTCAGGGGAAAGGAATTATGGTGAGAAAACATCCTTTACACCATAGTAGGTAGGGTTACAATCCCAATTCTGACACATTGGCTGGGTAAGTGGTCCTAGACAACATCTCACTAGGGCTTCCTCATTTATAAAAATGATTATAATAATAGCACTTACCTCAATCAATCAATATTTACTAAACTCTTACTGTAGGCTGGGCAGCTTCAGCTAGGTGGTGCTATTGGTAAGGCACTGAGTTTGGAAACAGGAAGACTCACCTCAGTTCAAATCTGGGCTCAGACACTTACTAGCTGGGGCACGTGGCAAGTCGTTTAGCCCTGTTTGCCTCAGTTTCCTTATCAGTAAAAATGAGCTGGGGAAGGAAATAGCAAACCAGTGTCTCTGCCAAGAAAATCCCAAATAGGGTCACAAAGAATCAGACATAACTGAAATAACAGTGTCTTCAATTTTTCATTTTAGTTTCCTAGAGCACTGAGGATTTAAATGACTTCTAGTCATATGTCAGAGGCCGGGTCTTCCTGGCTCTCCATCTACCATGTCACACTTCCTCTTAACTCAAGGGGAATTGTTAACAACAACAATAAAAAGCAAATGACTTGATATGAGGGGGAAAAAACTTTCCAAAAAAAATAAAAAGAAAAAAGAAAAAGAAAGAAAATGGAATGGATTGTCAAGGTAGTAATGAGCTCCTCTCCCAGGAGGTCATAGGATCATAGGTCATAGGAAGGCTTCTCAGAGGGCATTGGGTCCAACAGTCCCTTCATTTTAAATAAAGAAACTCAGATATTAGAGAGAGTAAGGTCATGGTCACATGGATAATAAACAGATCCTTAAATAGAGACTGGAGATCTATCCATTGGATTTATTAAAATGGGGATTCTTAAGTACTGATTTAGAGTTAGAAGAAACCTTCAAGTTTAGATAGAACCTTTAGTTCTTCATGTTTCAAATAAAGAAACTGAGGTCAGAGCATTTGCCACTTGTGTAAATGTATAAATGGAAGAACTGGAATTAAACAATTGGGATTTGAACCAGGATTGTAAAATCAGTACTCTGCTATACTATTTTACTTATGGGTTGGACTAACGGGCTACTAAACTTTTCTTTTCAAAAGAAAAATAATGACTTTTTTTGGTTCTTGTCCTCAAGAAGCTTACAATCTAGTTTAAGGAGCTTAAACATCATCTATTCTAGTTACTATATTCTTGTGGACATAGGCAATGGAAAACTCAGGAAGATCTTAGTTTGAATCCAGTCTCAGATACTTAAGTACTATATGACCTGGGTATTTAACCTGTGTGGGAATTAGTGTCCTCATCTGTAAAATGAGGGAGTTAAATTCAATGACATCTGAAGTCACTCCCAGTTCCAAATAAATATATGATGTAGGGTTAGGAAGGGGTAAGTACAAGAATAGGATTTTTTTATTGTTTCCTGCTTCAAGAGAAAGAGTGAATATCAGGATGACTCAGCTTGAGAGGAAAAACAGGGGTGTAAACAATCTCTGATAGAGAACCAGAGCAGGCTCTGGCACTGATGCTTCAGCATGAGACTTTATGTAGAAACAGACAGAGCACTGCACTTGGAACCAGGGAGAGCTGAACTTAAATCCATCTTTAGATTCTTCCTGGCTTTGTGACCCTAGAAAAATCACTTTGAAGTTTCACTTTCCTCATTTATAAATTTAAAAGATCAAACTCTATGATGTCCATGGTGGCTTCTACCTCTAAATCTACAATCATTTTTTAAATTTTTTATTAAACTGAATACAAAATAAGATAGAATAGAAAAAGAAAGACAGAAAAACAAAACAAAACCAAACATTGTTTATGTGCCCAGCAGAAGATTTGGGAGGATTCAAAATATATAATGATAAATTTCCATTTCAAGAAAGCATATATAATAGTACAAGAGATTATATTCATGAATGTCCTTCTTTCCTAAATCCATAATTTTAATTTATCCTTCTTCTACTCACTTGGTAAATGGGCATACAAAAAAAGCAAAAAAAAATGGTACCTATTTTCAGAAGAACAACTCATATTCTAATGGGAGTAAAAACATGTATATAAATAAGGACATGCAAGTTACATAGAGAATATCAACCCTACTTTCCTCTGACAGCATAAAGACCTCAAATAGCATTTTGTTTGGACCACAGTTGCACACATTGGTACCTTTTTTTGTATCTCCAGTGCTTAGCACAGTGCTTGGCTCTGTGGGGCTTAGTGTTTATAATTAAATATTAATAAATTATAAATATTATGTTATTGTTAACTATTATAATAAATATGAATAAATTATGAATAAATATTATTATTGATTAATTGGTAGATGTGTTATACCTTGTATTAGCATGTAACACTGTGAGGCATGTATGCAATGTTCAGAGTACACCTCTGGTATGAGGGCCTGCAGAGCCTTTTTCAGGGCTGCTCACCTACCTTTAGTGTTTACCTTCACTCAGCTCTCATTTGCAAGAATGTGTAGCATGTACCCAGTAAACCATCTCAACAGATGATAAATGGAAGACCTCAAATCTGTTGGTGAGTTAGAAGGATGGCCACTCCAAGCACATGAAGGCTATACCATTGAAATGAGCAGATGAGAACAATTTGTTTCAATGGACATAAAGGTAAATGAATCAATCAGATGCTATGGAGTACTTAGAGCTTAGTCAGACATAAAAGCTGCCAAGGTCATCTGCTATATCTAAGGCCATCTCCAATCATACTGTCTTGCCACTGGATTTTGATTCACACAGAGGTCAAACATCACCCATGATGTCACTGATTCTCTTTGAAAATGAAGGATCAATCTGTATTCCACAGAGATCCTAAAAAAGAGAAAAGGACCCACATGTCCAAAAATGGAAATTAAGTGCATGTCCCTCATCTGGGGAATGGCTGAATATATGCTATGGTATATGAGTGGAATGGAATGTTATTGTTATATAAGAAATAATGAGAAGGTTGATTTCAGAAAAGCCTGGAAAAACTGAAGTGAGCAGAACCAGGAAAACACTGCATACAGTAACAACCAGATTATGTGATGACCAGTTGTGATGAACTTGGCTCTTTTCAACAATGAGGTGATTCAAGGCAATTCCAATAGACTTGTGATAAAGAGTCATCTCTATCCAGAGAGAGAACTATAGAGTCTAAATATGTATTAAAGCATAGTTTTTTTACCTTGTATTTTTAAAAGGATTGCACATATTTATCATATCAGATTACTGTCCTAGGGAGGAGGGAGATAAGGAAGGAGGGGAACAATTTGGAACACAAAGGCTTACGAAATAAATGTTGAAAACTATCTTCATATGTATTTGGAAAAATAAAATATTATTGAGGAAGAAAAAAAAGGAAATTGAAGAATCAACTATAACAATGAGGATAGGAACTGCGTCTTATCTAAATTTTATTTTTCCTATAATGTGCAAGCACAGTTTTCTGCACACAGAAAATGTTTAATAAATATTTTAAATTGAATTCAATATGGATTTACTTAATGAGGCAAGAATGTGTAAAGAACATTAATGAGAGAGTAGTTAGTAATAAATCCATGGGATTATGGATTTAGAGGTGGAAGGGATCTTAAAAGTCATTGTCTCAAACTCATTTTATAAAGAAATTGAGGCATACTCATTCTAAAATATATAGAGAATTGACTCAAGTTTATAAGAATTCAAACCATTCTACAATTGAGAAATGGTTAAAGGATATAGACAGACAATTTTCAGATAAAGAAATTGAAAACATTTCTAATCATATGAAAAGGAACTCTAAAACACTATTGATCAGAGAAATGTAAATTAAGACAACTCTGAGGTACAACTGCACACCTGTCAGATTGGCTAAGATGATAGGAAAAGTTAATGATGAATGTTGAAGGGGACTGGAAAAACTGGGACACATTGTTGATGGAGTTGTGAATTGATTCAACCATTCTGGAAAGCAATTTGGAACTATGCCCAAAGGTCTATCAAACTGTGCATACCCTTTGACCCAGCAGTGTTTCTCCTGGGTCTATATCCCAAAAAGATCATAAAGGAGGGAAAGGGACCCACATGTGCAAAAATATTTGTGGCAGCGCTTTTTGTAATGGCAAGAAACTGGAAACTAAATGGATGTCCATCAATTAGAAAGTGGCTGAATAAGTTAGGGTATATGAATGTTATTGGAATATTATTATTCTATAAGAAACAATCAGCAGGATGACTTCAGAAATACCTGGAGTGACTTACATGAAACAATGCTAAGTGAAGTGTGCAGAACCAGGAGATCATTGTACACAGCAACAACAAGATTATATGATGATCAATTCTGATGGACATGTCTCTTTTCAACAACGAGGTGATTCAGGCCAGGTCCAATGGTCTTGTGATGAAGAGAGCCATCTGAATCCAGAGAGAGGACTGTGAGGATTGAGTGTGGATCACAACATAGTATTTTCACTTTTTATTGTTTTTTGCTTGCTTTCTGCTTTCTTTCTCATTTTTCTTTTTTGAACTGATTTTTCTTGTACAGTATGATAATTGTGGAAATATATATATATACATTGCACATGTTTAGCATATATTGGATTACTTGCTGTCTAGGGGAAGAGGTGAGAGGAAGAGAGGGGAAAAATTTGAGACACAAGGTTTTGCAAGGGTGAATTTTGAAAATCATGCATATGTTTTGAAAATAAAAAGCTTTATTAGAGGAACGTAATATAGTTTATCTCTCAGACCTGTGGAGATGGAACAAATTTATGTCCAAAGAAGACTTGGAACTCCTAATTGAACACCAGATGGATAATTTTGACTATATTAAGTTAAAAAGTTTCTGTACAAACAAAACAAATGCAGACAAGATTAGGAGGGAAGCATCTAATTGGGAAATCATCTTTACATTTAATGGTTCTGATAAAGGCCTCATTTCTAAAATATATAGAGAATTGTCTCATTTATATAAGAATTCAAGCCACTCTTCAATAGATAAGTGGTCAAGGGATATGAACAGACAACTTTCAGATGATGAAATTAAAACCATCTCTAGTCATATGAAAAGTTGCTCCAAATCACTATTGATCAGAGAAATGCAAATTAAGACAACTCTGAGATACCACTACACACCTGTCAGATTGGCTAAAATGACAGGAAAAGATAACGATGAATGTTGGAGGGGATGTGGGAGGGCTGGGACACTAATACATTGTTGGTGGAACTGTGAACGGATCCAACCATTCTGGAGAGCAATTTGGAGCTATGCTCAAAAAGTTGTCAAACTGTGCATACCCTTTGACCCAGCAGTGTTTCTACTGGGCCTATATCCCAAAGAGATCTTAGAGGAGGGAAAGGGACCCACATATGCAAGAATGTTTGTGGCAGCCCTTTTTGTAGTGGCTAGAAACTGGAAACTCAAGGGATGCCCATCAATTGGAGAGTGGCTGAATAAATTATGGTATATGAATGTTATGGAATATTATTGTTCTGTAAGAAACGACCAGCAGGACGATTTCAGAGAGGCCTGGAGAGACTTGCATGAACTGATGCTGAGTGAAACGAGCAGAACCAGGAGATCATCATGCACAGCAACAACAGTATTACATGATGATCAATTCTGATGGACAAACTCTCTGCAATAAAGAATTGTCTCAAACCAGTTCCAGTTGTTCACTGAAGAAAACCATATACACCCAGAAAGAGGGACATGAAATATGGACCACAACGTAACATTTTCATGATCTCTATTGACATTTGCTTGCATTGTGTTGCCTTTCTCTGATTCTTTTTTTTCTTGTAGATAGGATTTTTCTTGCATAACTTCTCAAGCATTTCAACATTATTAACATGTAGTGGACTTCCTGCCATCTAGGGGAGGGGAGGGGACTGGGGGTAAAATTTGTATTGGAAAGCTTTGTAAAGATCAAGGTTGGGGAACTACCCATACATATGTTATACAAATAAAAAGCTTAAAATAAAAAAAAATTTAAAAAAAAAGAAAAGAAAAAGCTTTAATAATAATAATAATAATAATAATAATAAAAGAAACCAAGGCTTGTAGATATTAAAAGACTTGTCCAAGTTCACAAACTTAATTTGTATTTAAGGCAAGTTTCAAATCCAGGTCTTCTTAATTCCAAGTCCATTGCATCCTGCTGACTCTCAGGTGAGAGATAAAATCTGAGGACAAATTCTATTCAATCAACACACATATATTAAAAGCTTATTATGTGCAAATGAATGGAATGTTTCTATTCAGTTGTTTTCAGATATATCTGACTCTTTGTGATCCTACTTTTTTTTTTTTGGCAAAGAAAGTGGTTTGCCATTTCCTTCTCTAGCTCATTTTACAGATGAGGAAACTGAGACAAACAGAATTAAGTGACTTACAAGATTACACAGCTAGTAAGTGTCTGAGGCCAAATTTGAATTAAAAAAATGAGTCTTCCTGATTCCAGACCCAGGATTACATCAGTTGGATTATAAATAGAAAATAAAAATGGTGGCTACCTTTAAGAAGCTTATATTATTGTCTATATAGATAATAAAATTCAAAATAATTTGAGTCTGGAGATAATTTAAGAACTTCTTTAATAGGAGGTAAACTAAGCCTCATTCAGTTCCTCAATAGGAACTGAAGTAAACCTTGAAGGAAGCTAGGGATTCTTAGAAGCCAAATGCAACAGAGAGTGTCTCCCTCCAGGTCTGAGGGACAGCTTCCAAAGGCACTGAAACAGAAAGCTTAATGTGGGAAATAGCATGTATTCCATTTGGGATGAAATATATAAAATTACATATAATAAAAATAAAAGATTATAAAGGAAAATAATATGAGAACCTGCAAAGGTATGTGGACCCAGGTTGTGGAGGATTTTAAATGTTAGAAGGAAGAATTGCATTTTATTCTAAGGGCAATAAAGAGCCACTAAGAATAATGGCGCCTGAGTTTTAGGAATATTAATTTGGGAGTTGAATACAGTACAGATGGGAAATCCAGAAATACTGGAGGTAGAGGAGATCATTATACACAGCAACAAGACTATAAGATGATCAATTCTGATGGACATGGTTCTCTTGAACAATGATGTGATTCAAACCAGTTTCTATTGTTCAGCGATGAAGATAGTCATATACATCCAGAGAGAGGCCTATGGGAACTGAGTGTGAACCACAACACAGCATTTTAACGCTTTCTGTGAATATTTCCATGCATTTAGTTTTCCTTCTTAGGTTGTTGTTTTTCTTCTTCTCTTTCTAGATCTGATGTTTCTTGTGCAGTAAGATAATTGTATAGATATGTATACATGTATTGTATTTGTCATATAATTTATCCTATTTAGCATGTATTAAATTACCTGTCATCTAGGGGTGAGGGGTGGGGGGAAGGAGGGGAAAAGCTTGGGAAAAAAAGTTTTTGCAAAGGTCAATGTAGAAAAATCACTCATATGTTTGGTAAATAAAAAGCTTTATTAAAAAAAAAACCAGAAATACTGGAGGTAGGAAGATTAAAATATAGAAGCTACTGTCACAGTCCAAGTGAAAGCTGATGAGGGCTTGAATTCAGTAATGTATGTGTGTGGGTATGTGCATGTGTATACATATGTAAATAAAAGTTTGTGTGGGAAAAGGATGTGTAGGGATGGTAGGGATGTGTGTGTACATAGGGATGTGTTCACAGGGATTCATATATCAGGGATATATGCATGTAGGGGTATATATGTGTGATAAATATATATATATTATATATATATATATATATACAGAGAGAGAGAGAGAAATATTTGCGTATTTAGGAATGGATGTATATCTCTATTAGGGTATGTGTGGGAATGGGCATATTGTAGGGATGTTTATGTTTGTAAGGGTGTTTATGTGAGTATATAAGCATATATGTAGGGATATGTATTATTATTGGGGTATATGTGTAGAGATTAAAATGTATGTAGGAGTGTGGGTATATATATATATATATATGTGTGTGTGTGTGCGTATGTATATTTATATCTATACATACTTATGGGCAACTTGATGATGTAGTTGATAGAGTACTGGGCCAAGAGCCAGAAAGACTCATCTTCCTGAGTTCAAATTTGGTTTTAGATACTAAGTAGCTGCATTACTTAACCTATTTGCCTTGGTTTCCTCATCTGTAAAATGAGCTGGAGAAGGAAATGGCAAACTATTCTAGGATTTTTTTGCCAGGAAAACCCCCAAAAGAGCCACAAAAAGTCAGATATGATTTTAAAAATGACTGAAAAAATAATAACAGCATGTATGTAGGCATGTAGGAGTATGAATAGAAATATGTGTATATGTGTATGTCTGTGAATGAGGTGTGTGTATTTATATATGTAGGAATATATGTGAATGTTGTATTATGTGTGTATATGAGAAGAGGTTGTTGGTTAAAATCTGGTGGGTTTTTTTTACTGTGCCCCAGGGACCCTGCTTTTCACAAGACATCTTTTTTGAAGGGTTTTTTATTTTTAATATACATTGCTTTATGAATAATGTTGGGAGAGAAAAATCAGAGCAAAAGGGAAAAATCATGGGAGAGATAAAAAAAAACAGAAAAAAGAAGTGTGTTGATTTACATTCAGTCTCCTTAGTGCTTTTTTCTGTATGCAGGTGGCATTTTCTGTCCAAAGTCTATTGGGATTGCTTTGAATCGCTGAACAACTAAGAAGAGCCAAGCCTTTCATAGCTGATCATTGCACATTCTTAATGTTAATGTGTACAATGTATTCCTGGTTCTGCTTGTCTCACTCAGTTCATGTGAATCTTTTCAGGACATTCTATAATCAGCTTGTTTATATATTTTTAAAAAGATCAATAATATTCCATTACTTTCATGTACCACAATTTGTCCAGTCATTCCCCAGGTGATGGGCATCGACTCCTTTTCCAATTCTCTGCTACCCCAAAAAGAGCCACTATAAACATTTTTGCACATGTAGGTCCTTTCCCCCTCTCTATGATTTCCTTGGGATACAAATCCAGAAAAAGCACTGCTGGGTTACAGAGTATGGACAGTTTTATAGCCCTTTGGGCATAGTTCCAGATTGCTCTTCAGAATGGTCGGATTATTTCACAACTCCACCAATAGTACATTAGTGTCCCAGTTTTCCCACATTCCTCCCAACATTATCATTATCTTTTCCTGTCATCTTAGCCAATTTGAGAGGTATGAGGTTGCACAGACATCTTTAACTTCCATCAGCAACTGTGGAAGCAGTTTCTCACACAGAAATTAATTTCACTGCATGGAGGTGAGCTTTGGTGAGCTGGTAGACAAACATCTGGCGGGGTAAGGGAGCATCTATATGGACTTCTTGCAGCTGTGGTCAGGAGGAATCCATAAGGCCTCACTTGCAGCAAAACTGTGGCAGCCATAGAGTTTGCTTTTAGGGCTGCTGGTTTGCAAACTTTATTCCCACTCTCACTTCTAGGCTTTAGCAATAGCTGCTCCAGGGGACATGGTCTTACCAAGAAGAGCATTTTAGGAATAAGGAAGCCACTATACCCGTATATTAGAAACAAGATAAGAAACACAAGATATTGAGGAATCCGTTTTTTAACACTTTTCCTTCTTAAAATGTTATTCTTTTTAAAAAAATAATTCATCATTGTTTATTTCTAAATATATCGTTTGCTCCTTCCCTATTAGAGAGCCTTCCTTTATAATAAAGAATAGCAGAGAAGAGAATAACAGAGAATTAAAAAGAACATTTCAGCAAATTCAGTATATCAACCAAATCTGACTTGATAGGCAACTTACATACCTACAGTCCCCCAAGCACTCCACTCAGTTTTCTCTGGTAGCCAGATGCTGTGTAAACAGCATTCTATTTTATTGTTTTTGTTCCTTCTACTTACTATGTTGTAGGCACAGGAAAGAGGCATAGGTGGATAGAATTCCAGGCCTGAAGTTGGGAATCTGGCCTGAGTTCAAATTTGGCCTCAGACACTTATTAATTGTGTGACTCTGGGTAAGTCACTTAACCCTATTTGCTTCAGTTTAATTATCTGTAAAAGGAGCTGAAGAAGGAAATGGCAAACCAATAACTTTGTCAAGAAAATCCCAAAAAGCCACAGTCAATGACTGAATAACAACTGTGTATAGGATTATAGATTGCAAGCTACAAGGGACCTTCAAGATCTTCTAAATGAACTGCCTTTTTTTTTTTAAACAGATGAGGTACCCTGAGAATCTAGAGAGATATTCAATATTTTTTCCCAAGACTACAAAGTTAGTAAGTGGCAGAGTCAGGATGTGAACTCAAGACTTTTGCCTCTACATCAAACATTCTTTCCATTGTATTATGAGTCCCTATTGGTATTCTGTTTTCCTTGTTCTGCTTATTTCATTTTGCATAAGTCTTCTATGAAGGGAATCAGTTATTCAAATACTCCTTACTATGGAGCTGCTCTAGGGCCCTTAAGGAAACAAAGGATGTGATCAGGGCTTGTTACAGGTGTTGTGTCTTTGGTTACCCAAGGGAATAAGAAAGCAAGTTTTATTTACCTATGGTATGTGTGTTGGAGGGTACAGGGAGGTGGTGGGGTAGGAGGGTACATTGAACTAACTTCAGAACTGGTCCATAGCCTAAATCAGGAATTCTTAAATTTTTTCCACTCCTCACCACTCCTTTTCACCCAAAAAATTTTATGCGACTCCAGATATATAGATATATAAAATGGTTATGCAAATCAAATATTTATTGATAATAAATCATAAAAATTTATTTTAAAACAATTCTTTGGTATACACATAATTTTACCATTTATTAAAAATGAAAGCAAATTTGCATACTGAGATGGATGAGCATGTTTATTTTTGCATAAAGAATTAAATCTTTAAACCCAAAGACCCCAGCTTTTGGGATAAGTACTCACTATTTGACAAAAACTGCTGGGAAAACTGGAAACTAGTGTGGAAGAAATTAGGGCTTGACCCATACCTAACACCACATACCAAGATAAGATCTAAATGGGTTCATGATCTGGATATAAAGAGTGATACCATAAGTAAATTAGAGGAATGTAATATAGTTTACCTCTCAGACCTATGGAGATGGAATAAATTTATGTCCAAAGAAGAACTGGAACTCTTAATTGAAAACCAGATAGATAACTTTGACTATATTAAGTTAAAAAGTTTTTGTACAAACAAAACCAATGCAGACAAGATTAGGAGGGAAGCAATAAATTGGGAAATCATCTTTACATTTAAGGGTTCTGATAAAGGTCTCATCTCTAAAATATATAGAGAATTGTCTCATATTTATAAAAATTCAAGCCATTCTCCAATCAATAAATGGTCAAAGGATATGAACAGACAATTTTCAGAGGATGAAATTAAAACTATTTATAGTCATATGAAAAGGTGCTCCAAATCACTATTGATCAGAGAAATGCAAATCAAGACAACTCTGAGGTACCACTACACACCTGTCAGATTGGCTAAAATGACAGGAAAAGTTAATGATGAATGTTGGAGGGGATGTGGGAGGGCTGGGACACTGATGCATTGTTGGTGGAGCTGTGAACGGATACAGCCATTCTGGAGAGCAATTTGGAACTATGCTCAAAAAGTGATCAAACTGTGCATACCCTTTGACCCAGCAGCATTTCTATTGGGCTTATATCCCAAAGAAATCATAAAGGAAGGAAAGGGCCCCACATGTGCAAGAATGTTTGTGGAAGCCTTTTTTGTAGTGGCTAGAAACTGGAAATTGAATAGATGCCCATCAATTGGAGAATGGCTGAATAAATTATGGTATATGAATGTTATGGAATATTATTGTTCTGTAAGAAATGACCAGCAAGACGATTTCAGAGAGTCTTGGAGAGACTTACATGAACTGATGCTGAGTGAAGTGAGCAGGACCAGGAGATCATTATACACGGCAACAACAGTACTATATGACGATCAATTCTGATGGACATGGCTCTCTTCAACAATGAAAAGTTTCAAACCACCTCCAATTGTTCACTGAAGAAAGCCATATACACCCAGAGAGAGGGATGTGAAATGTGGACCACAACATAACATTCTCATACTCCTTGATTGATGTTTGCTTACATTGTGTTTCCTTTATCTGATATATCTTTTGTGTAGATAAGATTTTTCTTGCACAACAACGTTAAGTTTGGAAATATGTATACATATATTCGATTTACCAATATATTAACATAATTAACATGTAGTGGATATCCTGCCATCTAGGGGAGGGGTAGGGAGTAGGAGGGAAAAATTTGTAACAGAAAGCTATGTAAGGGTTAATGTTGAAGAATTACCCACACATATGTTATGCAAATAAAATAAAAAATTAAAAAAAAGAATTAAATCTTGGTGAAACATTTCATACCTTTTATTGTTGCCAAATTTTTTATAATTCCCATATTCAGTTACAGGACCTCATGTGGGGAGGCAATCTACAATTTAAGAAACTTTGGCAGAGGTGAAGTTTCTCTCTAAAGGAAGTCAATGAGATTGAGTACCTTTTCAAGTGACCTTGAAATGGAGATTTTTGGTGCAATGAATAACATTTCAAGCCACAATACTTTAAAGTTTACCAAGCACTTTCCTCACTACAATCCTGTGAGGCAGGCAGTGGACATATCACTCCCATTTTACAGATGAGGAAACTGAGACTCTGAGAGGTTATGATACTTGTCCAAGTTCATACAGCTAGGGTCAGAGCTAAAGAGGTTGCCTGATTCCAAATCCAAAGCTCTTTTCATTTGGCTATGCTGATTTTTATGAAAAGACATTGTAAGCCTTTACTTCTTGAGACTGACTTCTCATAGGTAACTCAAAGAATTTCATTTACCTTATTATCCTGAAGCTCAAAGATTAGGTGTAGAAGGAGCTGAATCATATAATCTCCATTTTGACAAAATAGAAGGAGAAAGCAGACAGATAACGTGAAAAGAGATAGTAAGTAAGCATTTATTAAGTGCCTATTGCTAGTAAGCATTGGGGAAAGGCAACAGACAGTCCCTGCTCTCAAGGAGCTTACAATCTAATAGGTGTGGACCTCAGCCTTAGCATTCAGAAGCTGTGCCATCTTGGGCAAGTGAAATAACCTTTCTCAGCCTCAGTTTCCTTCTCTGTAAAATGAAGCAAACAGTGTCTGTTTTATTAAAATACTTCCCACTAACATAGTTTCTCCTGGGGATCCTAAGTAGATTAAGAACATGAACAACCCTGGATAAGAGTTACTTAAGGAAGTTCTAATATTTGTTGTGCAAATTTTTAACCTTTCCCAGTCTTTCATGCTCTCATCTATAAATGGAAGGAACTTGGGCTATGGCCTGTAATATCCCTTCTAGCTTGAAATCTGAGGTCAGAAGTCATTACAAACAGTATAGAAGAAAGGGAGAAGGGAAGAGATGAAGGCAGCAAGTGATGGGGACTGTATGATTATAGTGCTACTATTATCAGGTAATTATGTATTAGAATATAATGAAATGAATTATTATTCAACAGTAATGTTGCAAGTCCGGGCACCTTAAATATTCTTTGAATAAATTAAAATATATCCATCTTGGGCTGATTATACAGGTGAAATTATGCAAAGATTCACTATATCACAAAAAAAGAAAGCAAGAAAATTTTATTTCACTTTCCATTTAGACATCACTTCTGTCTCTGAAGGAGGATAGCATATTTTTCATCGGGGAATCTTTTGGAATTGCTGGAATTATTGTATTGATTAGAGTGGACAAGTCTTTCAAAGTTGATCATCATTACAACATTGCTTTTACTCAGTACAATGCTCTCAGTACAAAGTTCTTCTCACTTCATCTTCTATCAGCACATATAGGTCTTGTTATTTTTCTTGTTTTTCTGACCTCCACTTCCATTACTTCTTATTGTAAAATAGTACTCCATCACAATTATATGCTATATGAATAATTTGTTTAGCCATTCCCCAATAGAAGAGGATCCCCTGAATTACTAATTCTTTGCCACCACAAAAGGAGCTGCTATAAATATTTTTTGTCATATATGTCCTTTTCCTTTTCCTCTGGGGTACAGACTTAGCAGTGGTATTGCTGGATCAAAAAGTATGCAGTTTTATAGCTCTTTGGGACTAGTTCCAGATTGTTCTCCATAATGGTTGGACCAATCCAAAGGAGCAGTACTCCACCACCAATTCATTAATGTATTTCTTTTTCCTTATCTTCCTCACAGTTTATCATTTCTGAAAGGTTTGAGGTGTTTTAATTTGTCTTTCTTTTCTAGAATATTTTTCATGACTATAGATAACTTTGAATTCTTCTGAAAACTGCCTGTTCATATCCTTTGAGCAATTGTCAATTAGGAAATGGCTTATTTTTTTTATAAATTTGTCTCAGTTCTCTGTATATTTGAGAAATGAGGCCTTTACCAGAGAAATTTGCTGATTTTTTTAATATTACTTCATTGTCTGTGATACCTTTTAGCAAAGGTTATCTCTTTCAATTAGATCTCTTTTTGCTTTTCCTTTTATCTGAGATCATTATTGTCACCTAGCCTCCTTTTAATCCCTCCCCCCTTTTTTTACTTCAACTGACACACCATAATAGATTCTGTCCAGCTTTTCATTTCACTTTGTATGTCTTTCTTTCCTAAGTATATTTCTTGTACACAATGTATTGTTGGATTCTTATTTGCAATCCATTTTACTGATCCAATTCTATTCTATGAGTGAGTTCATCCCATTCACATTTGTAAGTATGATCACTAATTGTCATTTCCCTCCATCCCATTTTCCTTTATTTATCTGTCTTTATTTCTGCCTCTCCCTCTTGCTATTCCTTCTCAAAAGTCTATTTTGCTTCTGATTCCTGCCTATGCCCTCCTCTTTGTTATACCTCCTTCCATAACTCTTATTCCTTTTCTTCTTATCTCTCTATTGGGTAAGATAGATTTCTGAACTCGATAGTTCTTATTGGAACTATTCCAATAAGAGTGTGATTCAACATAGCCCACTACCTCCTCCCATTCCTCCCATTCCTCCCCTCCACCCCACTCCCCTTTTTGTAAAAGGTCTTCTTTGAAAATCTTCAGTCAAATTTTATATTCAACTCTGATCTTTTCATTAGGAATGCTTATAAATCTTCTATTTTATTAATGTCATTTTTCCCCTTAAAGAATTATACTCAATTTTGCTGGGAAGGTTATTCTTGGTTATAATACTAGCTCTTCTGACCTCTGGAATATCATATTCCAAGCCCTCTGCTCCTTTAATGTAGAAGATGCTAAATATTATGTGATCTTGATTGCAATTCCATGATATTTGAATTATTTATTTCTGGCTGCCTGCCTGCCATATTTTCTCTTTTGACTTGGGAGCTCTGGAATTTAGCTATACAATTCTTGAAAATTTTCATTTGGGGATTATTCTTCAGGAAGTGATTGGTAGAGTCTTTCCATCTATTTTACCCTCTGGATCTAAGTTATGGGGCAGTTGTCCTTTATAGTTTCTTGAAATATTTATGCTCTTTTTTTGATTGTGACTTTTGGGTAATCCAATAATTATTATATTTTCTCTTTTAGATCTATTTTCCAAGTCAGTTATTTTTCCAATGAAATATTTCACTTTTTCTTCCATTTTTTTCATTCCTTTGACTTTGTTTTAATTTTATTTTTTTTAAGTTTCATGGAATTATTAGCTTCTATTTTGTTAGTTCTAATTTCCTCCAGTGAACACTTGAGCCTTTTTTCCCATTTAGCCAATTCTGCTTTTTTTTTCTATTGATGGTAGCCTTTTATTATTATTATGTTTCTTATTCTTATTTTTATGGTTGTATTTTCTACTCCATCCTCCCCCACCCCCCTTGCAGACCACTTCTATCTGCTACAGGAATATGAAACAAAGCAGGGCTGAGCTGTAGTCCAGGAGAGTAAGCAACAATCACAAAATGCCAGGACATTCAGTGCCATTACATGGGGAAATCAGCAGCAGCACTGAGAACTGTTCCACATTATAGACGGCTGCTTAGTCTATTTGGCGGTGACCTTGCTCTGCAGACGATGATATTCCTTTAGCCTGAGGGAGTTGATGTTGATGAAACCAGTGGCATCCAAAGGCTCATAGTCACCCTGCACATTCATGCTCACCAGCTCTTCATTGTACAGCGACAGGGGAGACTCTCGGCCGAGGATGTAGACCTGGCCCTTGAAGACAGACACTTGGACTTTTCCTTCCACTCCTTCCTGGGACTTGGCAATGCAATGGCGGATAAATTCACACTCTGGACTGTACCAGAATCCATTGTACACCAATTCGGAGAATTTCAAGCCTAGGCCCTGTTTGATTTTACGCACTTCTCGATCCATGGTGAAAGCCTCAATGTCTAAATGAGCATGGTAGAGGATCGTTCCCGCTGGGGTCTCGTAGATACCTCTGGACTTCATCCCAATGAATCGGTTCTCCACAATGTCAATTCGGCCGACACCGTGTTTGCCCGCAATTTCATTCAGGTAGAGAAAGAGCTCCAAGGATGTACGGTGGCATGTGCCATCCTTAACATTGGTCACCTGCACGGGAACACCTTTCTTGAACTGAATCTCTAAGACATCTGGGCTGTTGGGAGCCTTTGTGGGGTCCTGGGTCTTTGTGTAGAGGCCAGGAGGTGCTTGGTTCTTGGGGTTCTCCAGAATTCCGGCCTCATAGCTGATGTGTATAAGGTTCTCATCCATGCTCCATGGGCTCTTGGGGGTGACTGGTACTGGGATTCCATGTTGCTTGGCGTACTCCATCAGGTCGTTGCGTCCTTTGAACCTACTGTAGAATTCAGGCATCCTCCAGGGAGCGATGACCTTAATCTGAGGGGCCAAGGAGTAGCAGGTAAGCTCAAACTGGATCTGGTCATTCCCCTTTCCTGTAGCTCCATGGGACACGTACTTAGCCCCCTCTCGGCGGGCAATTTCCACCTGTTTGCGTGCAATGCAGGGTCTGGCAAGGGAGGTGCCCAGGAGTTAACGATCTTCATAAAGGGCACTGGACTGGACAGCTGGCCAGATGAACTCCTCCACAAATTCCTTACTGACATCCTCGATGAAAACCTTTTTGGCTCCAAGCTTCAATGCCTTCTTCCTGGCCTCTTCAAAGTCCTCCTTCTGTCCAATGTTGGCCAGGTAAGCAATAACATCATAGCCTTGTTCTTTCAGCCATACCAGGATACAGGATGTGTCCAGGCCTCCACTGTAGGCAAGAACCACGGTGCCTTTGCTTGACATTTTATCAGTGCTTGGTGAGCCTGGAGGAATTCGACCTGCTGCAGGGACAGGGAACCTGGAATCGTTCTAATTCTGCTTTTTTGAGTTCTTTTCTTCAGAGAATTTTTGTACCTCCTTTTTCATTCAATCTATTCCACTTTTGTTGTTATTCAGTTATTTTTAGTCACATCTGACTCTTCATGATGCCATTTGGAGTTTTCTTGGCAAAGATATTGGTGTGCTTAGCCATTTCTTTTTCTAGCTCATTTTATATATGGTAGATAATTAATAATAACTGAAGAAACAATCCAAAAGCAAGCAATTTATTAGCTAGATTGTCAGACTATTCTTTTTTTTTTTTTTTTTTGCTGAGGCAATTGGGGTTAAATGACTTGCCCAGGGTCACACAGCTAGGGAATGTTAAGTGTCTGAGACCAGATTTGAACTCAGGTCCTCCTGACTTCAGGGCTGGTGCTCTATTCACTGCACCACCTAGCTGCCCCCTAGATTGTCAGACTATAAGGATCAGTAGCCTTCCCCAGTGAATCCAAAACCCCCCAATAAAGTGAAGCAGATTTTTATATACAAAAAACAATTACTTAAATAAGTCCAATTATTTTTTAAAATAAAAACAATCAATCAAGATGCAAATCAGGATACAAATTAGATAAACTAATTTCTAATTCGAGGAAAGACTGGAGCTGTCCAAGTTGGGAGGAAAAAGAAGCAAGTTTCAAGGTCTTCTGTTCATAAAAGGAAAACATGTTGATTAATTGCATCTGTCTTCATGAATGAACAATAGATGGTTCATATAATCTAGTTTCCCTTGAATAAATAACAGAAAAGATGGAGGAAAATACATGCGGATAGAATTGGGGTTAATGAGATAGAATCTGATTGGTTCTCCTGATTCTCACACTAAATCAACTCCATTTTGTATATATCTTAGTTTTTTCCTTATTATACAGATGAGAAAACTGAGGCAAACAGAGTTAAGTGACTTGCTCATGGTCATACAGCTAGTTAAATGTCTGAGACCAGATTTGAATTCAAGAAAATGAGTCTTCCTCACTCCAGATACAACTCTATATTCACTGCCCATTTTTAAGAAGTTATTTTTATTTTCTTTTTAATTTTTTGAATAAAACAAGCATTTCATAATAATATAATTTTTAAAAAGAAGGCACATGAAACTGCAAATCTATTATGTACAATTACTATATGCAATATGAGTACATTAAATTAAATATGTAATAGTTATGTAATTTTTTTCCCTTTTCCCTCTTTTTTTTTCTCTTCTCCCCTTCCCATCCTACCCTACATGGCTATCATTTGACACAAATATGCACATATATGTAAAATCATTCTATATATCTTCTATGTCCCTTACAGTTAATTCAGGTATTTATAATAGTCCTTGAAATAATATTGCTGTTACTACATACAATGTTCTCTTGGTTCTGCTCATTTTGCTTTTTATTATTTCCTGCAAGTATATCATATTTTTCTAAGATCGTTGAGCTCATTATTTCTAATAGCACAGTAGTATTCCATCACAATCATATGCCACAATTTGCTTAGCCATTCTCTAATTGATGAGTATTCCTATAATGTCCAGTTCTTTGCCACCACAAAGAGAGTTGCTATACATATTTTAGAATGTATAGATTCTTTTCCTTTTTCCCTAATCATTTTTGAAAATAGACCTAGTAGTAGTATTGTTGAGTCAAAGGCTATAGAAGTTTATTAATTCTTTAGGCATAATTCCAGATTGTTCTCTGAAGTGATCAGATCAGTTCACAATTCCACCAACAACTAATTAGTGTTCCAATTTTTCCATATCCCTTCCAACATTTATCATTTCCCCCTTCAATCATTTCAGCCAATCTGATCTGTAAAAAATGATATCTCGTGGTTGTTTTAATTTGCATTTCACTAATCAATAATGATTTAGAACTTTTTTTCATATGACTGTAAATTGTTTTGATTTTTTCATTGGAAAACTGCCTATTCATAACTTTTGACTATTCATCAATTGGGAAATGATTAATCTTCTTATAGATTTTATAAAGTTCTTTGTATATTTAGCTGAGTTCTTAATCTGATAAACTGTCTATAAAAACTCCCTCCTCTTCCTCAATTTTCTGCTTTCCTTCTAATCTTCACTACATTTTATTTGTACAGAAACTTATTAATTTAATGTAATCAGAACCATCCATTTTACATTTTACTCTGTACCGTCTCTTGTTTATTTATAATTTGTTTGCCTATAATTCTTTTCTTCAGTGAATTTTTGTCCATCTTTTAATCATTAGGCCATTTTTAAGGTGATCTTTCTTTCATTATTTTTTTGTTTTTTTTTTACCATGCTGTTAATTCTCTTGTCATATTTTCTTTGCATTACTCTCATTTATTTCCCCAATTTTTCCTTTACCACCCTTATATTTTTCCATAATTCTTCCATAAATTGTCCTTGCATTTTTGCTTGTAACAGGTTTTCACGTTGTCTTCTAAATTTATGTCTTAGTCTTTTCTGATATTGTAGTAGCTTTTTATAGTCAAATTCTTGTTGCTCACTCATTTTTCCATTCACTTTGAACTTTGGTTCTGTGGGTGGGGAAGCCCTATCAGAAGCTTTAGGCTTTTTTTTTGTACTGCTATTTTCAGAGCTAGTTTTGGAGGTTTCCAAGTTTTGGGTGATTCCAGGTCAGGTTATTTTGAGAGTTATCCTGGAGCAGTGTTCATGGCTGTTCTGATCTTTACCCAGGAAAAGTCCCTGTTCTCTTGCAGGGTCTCTTGGCCCTTGAACCAGTATCCCTGAACCCTTGTAACCGATCGCAAATGTTTCTCTCCATTCTGTAACTGTGACTTAGAATTGCTTATAAGAAATAAAGTAGCCTATCAGTGCCAGTAAAGGCATTGTAATGCCTTTTTGAAGAATTGTCTGACTCTCTTATTGTCTCTAGAATGAGGGCTTCAGAAGCTGTTGTTACTACTGCTGCTGATGTCAAAGTAATCCTAGCCTGCCCCCACCCAATAGTTAAAGACCTCTCCTACAGACTTTCTCATTTGTTTTAGGCTTGAAAAATGTCTCCCTCTAATTTTTAACTATGCTACTTTTGATTTGTTTTGATTTGAGGAGTTATTTTAAAGTTGTTCAGAAGGGAGAATTCAACTGGCTTTCAGCCTATACTGTGCCATCTTGGTTTTGCCTCTCAGTGTTATTAAAAGAATAAAATTAGATAATGTATGTAAAGAATTTTCTGAACCTAAAACTGTTATGCAAATGTCAATAACCATTATTGTTTTAAATCCACAATAACAGGTTAGTGGCTAAGCTAGGATTTTAATCCAGATCTCTTGATTAAAAGAATTAGTAGTGCTTTATCCTCTGGTTTCTCCTTTGTCTTTCAGATAGAAGACTATGCTGGCCAAAGCATAGAGCAGCACTTCTCTAAACTACAGCATGTCCCCAAAAGACAGCCCACTGTTAATGAATCAGATGTCCTGGACACATCTGAAATTCAACAAGGCCAAGGCAGAATTCATAATCAGCTGGCTTCTGCCCACTTAAGATCTCCCTTCTAGTGAGGTCTTCCTTCTAGACCTCTGGTCCTTAAGATGATCAAGGGTATTACCATTCCTCTAATTTCTTTGCTTTGTAACTTTAGCATTATACTCAACTTCCACTTCCTTCATTTAGAATATCCAATGATTTTCCTTTACAGAACCTCCTGCATCAAATTTCTTATCTCAACTCACACAGTTGCTACATTGGTTCAAACCTTTAATACCTATTGCTTGGACTATCATATTAATCTTCTAAATAATTTCCCTACCTCATCTCTCCTTACTCCATTCATTCTCCATATAACTACCAAAGTGGTTTTCCCAAAGTACAGATCTGACCACATCATTTCTGAACTCAGTAAATTCCACTGGCTCTTTACTTCCTCTAGGATCAAATTTGAACTTCTTAGTTTGGCTAGTGAAGCTCTTCACAATATTACCTCCCCAAATCTTTCTAGACTGACTATGCTGTTCCCCTTCCCTCACTCTGTAGTTCAACTAAACTGAATTTCTCTCAGTTCTTCACACATGACTCTGTTTCTCCTATTTTCTTTTCCTCCTCCTTTTAAAAAAATACCCCCATTAGATGTCAAAAAAATTTAAAAACTTTTTCTTGCATGAATGACTGAGCTATTCTTCTGTCTTCTTGCTTTGGTATCAGCTGTCTTCCATGTGTGGAATGAACTCCCTCTTCATTTTTGCTTTGTGGCACTCCTAACTTCCTTCAAAAGAGTTTAACACCTATTCTGCCAATGTGACTATCTTGATCCCTAAGTTTCCCTCTCTACTTTACATTTAAATATTTACTTATGCATACACACACATATATACAAACACAAATGCATATACTACCTTTCTGAGCTCCTCCAAAATCCATGGATATAAAATATGAGGTAATTTTAGACTTTTAGCTAGGGCAAATGAGGCAGAGCTATTTTTGACACTGATTTTGAAAGAATAGCATGGAGAGAAGCCAAGGAAGAGAAAAGATTCAGAGAAGGAAGCACAGAGAACCCAGGATTGTAACCTGGTGGATGGATGGAGAATGATGGAGGATGGAACCAAAGTAGTGTCCCAACTGGAGCCAATGTGAAGAACTCTGATACTATGCATTTGAGTTAAGTGTTGTCAGTCATGCCTGCTCCCCAGGTAAACAGGCAGTCGGTAAGAAGCCAGGGACAAAAACTGAGTTAGCCCAAAACCACTTGAGTGGGATCAAGGCTCTTAGAGAAATTATTTTTCATTGGACTTTTCCTTCACATCTATCTCTGGGACTTTTACCTATTACCCAACTCAGTTACTATCCTGCTTTGCCTAATGGAGAAAGGGATAAAAGGGAAGACAATTGTGCTACTTCTGACTTCCCTCATTATCTTTTCTATACTCCATTGTGCTCTATTCAATCCTGACTGGTGACAATAGAGTATGGTTACTTTTAAAATTGCTATTTTGGTAAACTTTATTTTAATTGTTTTCTTCAGATATGTAAGTGCATTAAATCTGAATGGTCATTTGATTTTGTATCAATTCTGCTTACTTGAAAAGTAGCAGTGAGATTGCTGAGGGAGGACAAAATCCTCAGAGCGAAGTAAATTTAAACTGTTAGGATTTTATAAATCCAAAGTCGTATTTTGTCAGTGAAAACCAAGGCCTTAGTTGCATACTTAATTGAGAGCATAGTATGTTTGAGGAAGAAAGAGAATATAATATTTGGCCACAAACTCCTCCTGAGACTTGATCCAATAAAAAGCTAAGATGTAATCAGGTAAAATGTAGGTAATCTTTAATAGGTCCATTCTTTGGATGAGTGATAGTCTGTTTAGCCTAATAGTACCTTTGGCTACTCACACTTATTCATATATGTACATATCCTTTGATGGAATATAAGCTCATCAAGACCAGGCTTTTGGTTCTGTATTTTCAGCACAGTGACTGGCACATATGAAGTTCTTAGTAAATGTTTACTGATTTGATTGATTTATTATTCATGTACCCAAACCAAAGATCTGAACGGGAGGGATCTAAAATGATGGCTGTCTCAGACCTCCAAATTATAGCTCAAAATTTTGGAATAGCATTGAAAAGAAGTCACACTGACACCATTCTGTGAAGACAGCTTTCTTTCTTTTTTTTTAATTTTAAAATTCTGCATCTGAAAACACAGTATGACAGAAAGCATTTATATACACCCATGGTGTTTTTGGTATGATACAGTATTTAATACATCCACTGTTTTCTGCAAAAAATCTCGCGTTGTCAGACAAAAAACAAACTCCCCTAGACAGAAAATACAGCTAAGGCACAATTTTTTTTGTTGTTGTTCTGCTAAATGAAAGACAGAAGGGTGCAAAAATGGGTAGTGCAATGATTGCTGAAGATCACATTCTACAATATGAAAAAAGCATTTGGACTTTTTGAAACTTGGATTACTGGTCAATTTTAGATAGTTCAATAGCTCATAAAATAATCCTTTAAATAAATAACAAAATATCTACATCTTTCAGTGTGTGCCATTGGAATTCTTTTTTTTTATTTAACTTTACTGTATTTACATGTTCTCTCTCTCTTTTTAAAATCAATAGATTACAAAATATTTCTGTACAGTTTTATGCATATTATGATCTATAACAAAATAGTTATTTTTTAAAACTATATCACCACCTGTCTCTGAAAAATGAGGGAACAGTAATAACTTACGATGAGGCCATTAACAAACACCCCAACGAACCAACAATAACAACAACAACAAAAAAAAGACAGGAAGAACTAGAAAGACTATTCCATTCAAAGCCAATGAATTTACTATGAAAACCTTATTTTCTGTTGTCTTTGGGCTGGATCAGATGGTGAGGAATCAAAACAAAAGCAGTTGGAGGCTAGAGGGATTGAGAGGATGGCACCTCTAAGATCAGCTGGGAATATTTAGTGCAATCTTTCTCAAGCCAATGATACTCAACAAGGGCAAAAGGATAAATAACAGAGGTGCTGCTGATTTATCCTTGAGTGAAGATCATAGAGTTACTGTGTCTTTAAAGGGTAAAAAGGAAAAGCTCGATGTTAGCACTTTGTAGGTAATTAAGTCAACCCTTTACAGCTACAACATGCTGTAAGAGAGTACTTCCAGAGTTGGCTATGGTTTATAAGAGCATCCAAACCTTTATTTTGCCCGCAGGAACAATATAAGGTCATTTTTCTTAAAGACTGAATTTGTAAGCAATTTCCATTGTATCTGTGAAACTGTAAATTGACGGGTCCCCCAGTAGGAGGGATAGCAGCAATCTCAAGGTGCTTTCTGTGATGTTGGCGGAGATCCGGAGTGAGACAACATCCACGTTTCCAACATGATTTTAAGGCCACATTTCAAAAAGGAGGAACCTAAGGCTTTGTTGTGTTGTGAGATGAAAGATGATATGCTCTGAAGGAGTGGGGAGGGGACTAGAGTCATGGACCATGGACCTTCCTTTTGGAAGGGGAGGAGGGTCTTCAGGGGCAGAGAGACCTCCTTGGAATGGGGGAGACATTAGCAATCCAAATATTCCCAGCCAAGAGGAAGGGACTCGTGGCAGACAGAGGCCCAGTCTCCCTCAAGGGGCTTAGCGACAACAGAACCAAAGACAACTCGTTAACAATATACAAACGGGGGCGCATTTAACCGCGCTGAAAATTGGTACTCTGTCATCAGAGAAACCTGTACAGGATCTTGCTGTTAGTTTGGCAAGGTTATATGTAATACTTCTAAGTGTTTGACAGTGAGAAACAAAGAGAATTTGCATAGATTGTACATTCAGCTCAAGGAGATTTCAGATACTTTTTTTCTCCCTCCCTCCCCCAGGTAAACTTTTTAGCAGACACTGTGAGGTAGCACCTGTGGTAGAACTCATGGGCAAAATCAGGTAACTGAGGCAGAAGCAAAAAAAAAAAAAAACCAACAAAAAACAGATGATTGAGCTAGACTAGCCAGCTGTATGTGAACAAGAGGACAGCCCCAGTTTCTACTGTCGTGGCTGTTATTGGACAGTAGCAAGCCAAGGAGAAGTGAAAAAAGGACCTGATTAACATTGCCACCAGGTGGACACCACAGATTGGGATGTGTACGCTAGATAAAGCCTATTATAAGGGTCTCTGCTGTTGGGGTTGGGGGAATTTTACAAGTTTGTCTAACACCGTCTCTCTCTTGTCCTGGAAACTTGATGTTGTCCTTTTGTTTTAAAGTTGCTTAAGACAAGAAATCCTTAGCCAAGTGGGCTGAAGGCTTCTAGGTAGGATACATAGCAGCAAATAACTTGATGGCTGATGATGTTCAAATCCTGTGAATTCTTTGTCTCAGAATAGGACAATAAAAATGGATGAGAGATGGAGATTGGAAATGGAGAATCTCTGCTGTTCATAAGCTATCCTTCATAACAGGGATTGGTTCCACTTTCCAAAAAAGATAACCAGGGACTTTAGTGTGTGGTTGATGCATGTATATATAGGGGGGTGGAGAAAGGAGGACAAGGGCCTAATGGAATCTATGTGCTTTCATCCATATTAATTAAAAATCACACCAGGAAACTCTCTTCACTAGTACATACGATCAACTCATAATCTTATAGGGATAGAAATATTGAGAGGTTAAGTCATTTGCTTGTAGTGGCAAAGATAGGCGGTATCAGGGACATGATCTGAACCCACTGGGTCTTCTTGGCTCTAAGGAAGGCCCTTTTTTATCCACCATGCTGTTTGTTACCTCTCAGCCAGCACTCATTGTGGGCAAATTATTTATTTTTATTTCCAAATTTATGAACTGGAGAAAATCATTTAGAGAATAATTTGGGGAAGAGAGTATATTTTGAATCTTTTCCTACCAGGGCCATGAAGTACAACAAGCTGGGTCTGCAAGACTCCAAGGAAGACCCTTTTTTATCCACCATGCTGCTGCCTCTCAGCCAGCACTCACCGTGGGCAAACTCTTTATCTCCAAATTTATGGACTGGAGCAAATCATTCAGGGAAATAACTTGGGGAGAGGAATATATCTTGAATCTTTTCCTACTGGAGCCATGAAGTACAACAAGCAATAGCACTGGCAGTTGGAATAGATCTAATGCTAATTATCTTTCCCCTTCCCCCCTTTCTCTATTTAGCAGAAACTATTGGAGGAAACACAATGGTGTATTTAAGATGAGTAGTATATATACACATGTATACAATGGAAATACACACACACATATATGTATATGTGCACATGTGTGTAACAAGTTTCCTAAGTCTTAGGAAGGATAAAAGAATCATTTGCTTCTTTCCTAATATTTCCTTTCTTTGTTGTTAAAAGATATTTATGCTACTTCTCATGATCACCTTCTCTTTACAGACTGTCATTCAGAATCACCTATGAATTGGAAAGGGAGGAATTAGGATTTTTTTTAAAGCTGTAATATGGGAGTTTTTCTGTTTAGCAGCAAGTGGATACATGACTGTGAATGTGGATACATGACTGATTTATTGGTACCCCAAAGAGTATGAGCAGTCAATACTGGGCAATACTGATGACTCTTTGTTGGACAGCTCCAGGGGGATGCTGCCTTCCATCCATCTCACCATAGCTGTAGATGATTACCAGAAATAAATGGTGATTATCTTTAGGTGGCTGTTACAGGACCATATCCATTTCTTTCCAGCATCATAAAGCTAGGGGAAAATACACTTAGAATTTGGGGATGGCAGTGTCCCATAATGGACAGAGAGCTGGCCTTGGAGTCAAGAGGACCTACATTCAGGCTCTGCTTTGACATATACTGGAAAAGTGATCCTGTGTAAGTAATACCTTTTGGTATTCCCTTAAGACTTATCAGTCCTACAGAAGAGTTGCTGATCTGCTTTGATAAAGGGAGTTTACTCACTTTCACTTTCCTATATCAAATAAATCTCAGATCTAGACTAAAAACAAAAACCTAATGGTGTTATATGGTTACATCTTCAAAGGGAATGAATTTTTTAAAAATGTTCTTGAAGCAGAGAATATCAAGATCTAATTCGATTTCAACTTGTTTTGACCTTCATGGGAACAGGCTGGGAGGGAGGGTGGGCATGCCCAAATACTGCTTTTCTGTTCCACTGGTAGGTGCTCTTGGCCAGGCACTCCCAGGCCGATTCACAAAAGCCTCCATACAGCCTCAAGCCTCGTTTGCATCATAAAACCAGTATCCAAGGGCACTAGCTCACAATTCACAAGTATGTGCAAATGTGGGACTTGGGTGGGGCCTTTTCCTCTCAGAAGCTGCTTTTATACACTTCCTTTCCTTGTGTCCTGCATCTTGCATGTTGGCCCTAACATTCCATAGTTCACACTCAAGCCTGAATCAACTGTCTGAAATAAAAAAAATCTCTCTGGCTAATGAGGGCTATGTTTTCCTGGAAGAGGACCCATTACAACTTGAAAAACTACACTGAGTCCTTGAACTTATTTCCCTTCTCCTTGAAGTGAATGGGGCTGCTCTGTCCACATGCTTGCAGAGCTCTGGGATGAATTCTGGATTAAAAGTCCAAAAATAGGTAGCAAGGGGTGGAAGGCACAACTTGCTTGGGGATTTCCTTCTGCCTAAACAAGACTAAGAATCTACCCAAGGGGCCATCTACCATTATGTGGGTATGGAGGCAAGCTTAGATGCCTTTGCTCCTAACCCCTACCTCTACACTCTATCATTTGACCTGATAAATCATCACTTCAGCCAGTTATAAACAACAATCCCCACAGAGGATTTGCTCTCATTCCCTAGACACCCTGTTCTGCACTGAAAGTTCAGAGCAGATTCCAGGGCAAACAACCCCAAAGCAAACAAAACCTTATGCCCAAAGAAATGTGACTTTTCCACAGAAAGCAAAAGCACATGATCACAGTTGGCTTTTCCAATGTGTTCTCTAAATAATAATCAAATCAGTCTCTGGGTAGGGCTGAGAAACAGGCTGAACGTTTTCATTTGGGAAAATGCTATCATGAAGTCTTGGTGCAATTGGGCTCTCATTTAGAATTCTCCTTTTCACCAAATGTAACATCTACAAAGGTATATTCTCTGGTCCCAAAATGTGAAAACCCCAATGGGTGTTGCACATCCCAACCTACTTTCCTAGAGCAGGATGGATGGGAGTTAAGCATAGAAGAAGAAATTCACAGCTTGGACTCTCCCAGAAATAACTCTGGGGTTTTTCCACTCATTCCAGGATTTTAAGTCAGAAATGTCATTGAGCGTAGTAGGTACAACTTCTGGGTGACTGTAGACTGACATCAACCACACTGATACAATTGGGCTCAGGCCTGAAATCACCCCAATAATACTGCTACAAATACAGATACTGAGCTGGCTGACTGAGAGAGAGGTTACAGAAAGGTTCTGTTATTTTTGCTGCTTTAAAAACCAGGATGTTTAGTGAAGCTCTTGCTCTCATACTTCCACAGAGAACTGTGTGTAGAGAAGCATCTTGGTTTCTACGTTTTTAACCTGCTGCACAATTGTTTACATGTTGCTATAGAAGCAACAGGGGACTTCTGTGAAACTGAGCCTAAGATTTCTGAAAGCCTCTTTGTTTTCAGTGACCCAGGGAGCAGGAGTATTTCCATTAAATTTTGTCCAGGTGGCTTCACACATAGGATGAACTAACCTTCTTACACCATTCCCCTCAGTCACTCCACTTCAAATCTGGGCTCCAGAAGTGAGCTTTGCTGAAGAATATTCATTAGCAAATAGGGCAGGAAACAGGAATGATCCATAACTCAAGAGTTGAAAGGGAAAGAAAGGTCCACAAATATATATGAGCTGCAGTCTCTAGGCACCTCCCTGGCTTTGAGGAGAAGCTACAAGACTCTTACAGAGAGTACAGAGGGCTCCTGTCCAGAGCCTTTTGGGCTTGGACTGGGAGGTCCTTCTGTTGTCACGAGGGGTTGACTAAGAGAATAACTTGGAGGAGGGACATCAGCCTGCTGTTGATCTGGGAAGAGAATGACTCTGTCTCCTGCTGACAATATGGGTGAAAACATAACAAGTGTTCCTAATACCCCTGGGTCAGCAACAGTCACAAATTGGGAGTGGGATGGGGCTGAGAAAGGGTGGGGAGCCTTTTGTGAATAAAGGCAGCTTTAGTTAGTATGATAACATAATTGTCAAGCTGCAAAAAACAGCACCTACTAATTAGTCATTGACTAAAACATATAAATAATAAATATCTAAAGTGTTCCTTCTATGCATCCTTGTTTGCATCCCTGGCTCCATATAACATTTAATGCTCTGACATAATATCAGCACAGCTGACCTCACTATTTCAAGTCCAAAGCAAACTTCAGTAGCTTCAAACCAACACTATGGAGAGAAACAGAACAAGGGCTGGGTGCTCCA